>JAVYIG010002000.1:0-279519 GCA_035222895.1 Strongylocentrotus droebachiensis | reverse complement strand
AATTATCTATGTAATGTGAGTTTGGTAACAATAACCTCCATGACAGAATAATAGCTTTTTATTTCTTTTCTTTTCTTCTGCAAGATTCTAAAATTCTGTTTAAAATATAGTAAATCTTGGAAGTATCATTAAAACGTTTGCTTCCTTTAAAATATTTTATGTTAACATTTTATCAAACCCAAAACCTCATACTCGATGGCAAAATTTTAGTACCTTGACTAGAGCATTTTCAATAGCTTATAGGAATTAATTTGTAAATCTAATTTTACAAGTAGTGTTGGTTGTAAAAGTGACCAGTCCATGATACCAAGATCTGTATCTCATTGTGGTCCCTCTTGCTTAAAGCTGGAAAAGGGAGCTTCTATCTGAAGGCTGGCTGATGTTTCATAGGAAGCATAATGTTGCAGGTAATTCAGGCTCTGCAGTCTAGAATCAGAATTTAATAAATTAATCAATTAGTAAATACTAGTGCAATTTTTCAACCTATATTCAACTTTTGTATTCATGATTATTTTAAATACTTTAATTGCTAAATAAATAAAGTAAAAGAATACAACATTTTCTTTAACAAATTTGAGACAAAAGTAGTTTTAGTAACAGAAGATAAATGATTGTTTGCTTTGGAGAAGAAAAATCCTTTCATAACCATTTGTGTACGTTTTATACAACAGAATGGTTAAGATGGGTTTTAGACTTCTTACAAGGATTATGAAAAATGGCAGGCACAGAACATGCTGATAAGATCAATTATGGTAATTGATACTGCTCACCTTTTCAACTTGAAGAGATGGAAAATAAAAGTCTATATGTCATGAACTAGCAGTACATGAAGATGCCATAGCTCTTTATTTTGCAACCTAAGATTCAAAACAGAGATACATATATTTGTCATGAAGAGAGCATTTTCAGAAAAATAATTGTTACTGTATCTAATGTGTGCAACAGAACATAAGTACATTTTTATCAGTAATTACAATAGTAATTTACATGTATTTGGTCCCACATATTGTTACCAACCACATTGAAAGTCTTAGACATTTGCATGATTGACTATGGAGTCTAATCTTGATCTCGAATACTCTGCTCTTGAACCAAACACTGTTGTACACATAATTAATGAACATTCCCCTGTCATGAGTAGAAGGAAAGAGATATATATACCTTAACTGGTAACAAAACAGAGCAGCTTACATCATACATATATGCTCATTACAGTTTGATCCGTCACATCTTTATACATTAATTGCTGCCCTATTATTTGTACAACATTTATCAGTCTGGCTGATGTAGAAATTCATCTATGATCTATACATGTCATGGTTGACTCCCCCTTACATGGATTTATCAGTTTGTGATTGTGCGTAGAAAATGTAATGAAAATCGAGATTACACACTCAACAACAAATAAGTAATTTATTTATATGTAGGTCTAGAAGAACCACAGAACAAAAAACTTACCTTTGACTTGTTTAAATATTGGTGTGCAATTTTTACTAGTGAGAAGATCACTTCACAAAGCTGCGTAGCACAGTAGGATATATAGCTGTACACCTAGACATTGAGCTTTAGTAAGGTACATTCTGCATATCCAAACCCTTTCCTTAAGCCCGAGGCCAAGGTAGAATGACAAGTCCAAGACTGTAGAGACACGTCAGAAGAGAACTTTTGAGTCTTGGACTAAAGGTCTATTCGGTGGATACGACTGAGGTCCACTCCATCTTTGAGTCTGACCCTTTCAAAAGAAAAATTAAATTAAGAACAAAATAATATAGGGAGCCTAGACATCTATCTAGATCTAGGGCTTTGAGATCCTAATACTAGTTGTAATATTAATATGCCTACTAGACTATATCTACATAAAATTCTACATCTAGATCTAGTGTAGAATCCAACTTGTTAGATACAGACTAGACCTAACTCCTTAACTCAAGTCTTACAAAATGCATTTCTAGACTAGATTCTAGGTCTATATCTAGTACTAGGACTAGACCTAGTCGTAGATGATAGATCTAGATCTAGTCTTGCAGAAGAGAGCTGCAATATGCTAGAGCCGTAGAGGCTAGGTCTACATCTACCCTAGATATATCAAGTATCATGTAGACTAAATCTATAGTCTACATCTAAATGTAACTTGGGTATAACAGTAATAGAATCTAGATCTACTCTAGATCTAGACTAAATCTAGAGTCTAATTTTTTTTCATAAAATATTAACGTAAAAACATTATGATCCTGCTAATTTTTAATAATAAATATCAACAAAAACAAGACAAGGCTAAATAAATAAGGGATAGGGTCTACACTATTAGACCTAGATCACTCTAGGCCTACCAGTAGTGCGGCCAGAAATCGAAGTAGATCTAGATTCTAAGCCCAAATCTACGACAACTAGTAGGCTAGTAGTATAACCACTAGGCCTTCTGCAAGAATAAACTAGATTAATGAGTTTGTACTTGTCCTAACCGAATAGTAAACGCCGGTAAACAAAATTACTGTTGGACCAGCATGAATTTATATGAATGTGACTGAAATGATTGAACCGATGCAATTCGTCCACTTTTTAGCCCAGTTGGGGAGTGATATAAATTGATATTATATACAATTTTGTTCAGTTAAAGAAAAATTAATTGCATACAAATGACAGGAACACTTTTCTTGTTCCAAAATAACAGATATTTTTATCAACAGATTTATTAATTTCAAAGAAAAACGGAAATTACTTACTTTTCAAGGACTCTCCTGCAGTACTGCCAGGAGTTCAGCAATGGCATGTTGTGATCGATTTACCCCCAGATTGACTAGCCTTGATCGCAGACACCTAAACATCTATTTTAGCTTAAAATCGATTTGATGAAACAGCTCACAAGTATCGGTTTTAAGCTAAAACTGATTCGGCCTTAAAATGGATTTTTAAAATCGAAATCGATTTTAGTTGATGAAACACCACCCTGGTCACTTCACGGTCAAATACGGCAGTGTGCATGTACACATATAAATATCGGTAGTAAGTACCGGACGAAGCTGCAAAGTAACCCGCTACAGTCCACAAATTACGGGACAGTGCTTCATACTTAAGATGCGTAGTCTAGATACAAGGCTTTAGTCAGCACATACTTAATATGCATGAGCTATCTTAAAGGCGCACGTTCCCGCCGGTGTAGTTATCACTGCGCTAGTCATCGCCATCTTGGTTCCGAAGATCGACTTCTAATTTGCATACAGCTGCCAATCAAATACGTGCCTTCACGGTTGTTTCATTCCAAAGCATGCCGGGACATAATTCTAGTACGGGAGTAGATTTTCACCTTCGCCGTGATCTGCTGTTCCATTGCAAACAACGGGTTTCTTATCCTGTCGAATCAACATCATAATCTTGTACATAATCTGCTATTCTGCAGTGATTTTCTTTCAATCCAGTATCATTTGTCCGGTAAGAAACCAAAGTTTGTGATTATTCTTTTTTTGACCAATAAAGCTGTTAATACGACGTAAAGTGGGCTAATGAGAGTGGGTCCAAATTTAGTATGAGTATGTAGTCCCGTATGTTCAAACGTGTGTGCATTTTGAGTCGACTGATTGCCCTTTTAGGCAGCTAAACACTCGTGTTTTAGGTAGAAGTTAACAAAAATGTACAGTAAAAATAGACTTATTTCTCCGGAATTATTAACATGTACATAATTGATGGCAATTAAATCTTAAATATAAAAGTAAAAGAGTCTTATTAAAGAGGCCATGAAAACGATAGATGTGTCGATCTAGATCTGGATATAACAGTGTGATATCGATGAGCTCTACTTGAGCATCTACATGACGGGGGAGTACGGAGGATTTTTCGAGGGGGGGGGGGGGTTACAAATCAGCCGGCCCCTGAATAAGCGAGGGGGGATGTAAGAGCACATGTTTTTATTTTGTTATGTTTTTGTCCAGAATTTGAGGAAAAATCTCGCTACGACTCAGCCAGTCGCTGAATAAGCGGGGAAGGGAGGGGGGGGGGGGGGGGGTAAGGTCACCTTTTTGGGTCACCTTTTTGGGTCACCCTTTAGCACAAAAATGTTAAATATATTTTTGTTATTAAACAGAAGATATGGGATGGTTTCTTCAAAAACACACACATTAAGAAAATTAAGGGGGAGGGGGGTTCGACCCCCGAGGAAAGAATGCAAACTAAAATTAAGCGAAGACCAACACAATATCGTTTACATTATAGTATATATTAAGAAAAGGTACATGGAAACATGTATATTTGTAAAATGTAATCTCTTGTTCTCTTGATCTTTCTCTTTACACCTTATTCTTGCTCTCCCTCTCTCTCTCTCTCTTTCCCTCCCCTCTCTCTCTCTCTCTCACTCCTCTCTACTTATCACCCTTTCTCTTTCATTAAGCGTCGACATCTCTCTCGAAGCATCTCTCTGTTTCTATGATTTTTCTCTCGTTAAATATTTGAAATAAATCTTGAATAACATCAACAAAGCGTCCTACAGACAGTAATAATTGCTTAGTACTCATCTACAACGCACTTTGTGTTG
Organism: Strongylocentrotus droebachiensis; assembly: GCA_035222895.1. Lineage (NCBI taxonomy): Eukaryota > Metazoa > Echinodermata > Echinoidea > Camarodonta > Strongylocentrotidae > Strongylocentrotus > Strongylocentrotus droebachiensis. Next base: position 274,994 of record JAVYIG010002000.1, on the reverse strand, counting down.
TTTTATTGTATTTATAAAATAAATATAACCATGATAAATAACCGTGAAGGCACGTATTACAGCCTGCCTTCGCCAAGCTAGCTGATCGTTGACGATCGTGACGTCATGAAAGTGGGCGGAAAAAGCAGCCGAATCTTAGAGCCGAACTGCGATTTGTATTACTTCGGCACATGCATGCGATAATTGGCATTGTACGGGCCTTCTGAACATGCCATCTGCGTAAGAGCCATATTCGGTTTGTGTCAATAGGCAGTTAGCACTGTCTGCCAGCGCGTACGTATTTTGAACGCCCTCTGGAATACGGGGAACGTGCGTCTTTAAATCTCACAGAATCAAACGAAATATTATAATCTATGCTTAAATGTTACTCACTCTAAACGATTTGGGCATTAGGTACCTTCTAGGGAGTTGGAATTATGTTACTTGTTTTATTTTAGGATATTTGAATCTTATTTCAGTTTCAAAAAAATAAAATATGTGGTAATCTTTGGAAATACAAAACCCTCTTTTGAGGGGTTTTTAAAAGGCTTTTTAATTCTTAGGAATTTTGAATCATTCGTTCTATTTTCGAAAATATGCACCTCACTTTATTTGATGAATTATGAATCCTTTTTAATGTTTAGCCTTATGAACTTTACGATTAACGGTCCTTGGAAATGAAGACACTTTTAGAATTATGAACATTCAGTACAGAAAAGGAATCATCGGCAAACGAAGTGTAACCGTCTAGGACTAGGGGATGGTTGATGTTATTTATAAAGCTAAGTAGCTAGTTGTTTAGATGCTCAATACAATTCTTACCTTTGGCGAAATTACAAGATCCAGTCACAATGACTCGTTTTACCCCACCAACGTCCACGCATGTCTGCATCAATCTCCTCACTCCGTTTAATGTTATGTTGCCGTCTGTGAATTTATCAGCACTGTCTGGGAACAAGTCAGCTGTGTGAATCACATAGGTGCATCCTCCGACAATGCTTCAAAACAAATCAAGGCATACTTCTGTAAAACTTTAGCACTATACTTATCAAAACACAATATGTGGGAATTCATTGGTATAGTTTCGTTGTTCGTTTTTTCGTGATCAAATCTTAGTTTAAACATTATTGTGTTCTACAGTAGGCTTGCGGGTGCACCATGTGGGAGAGAGGGAGAATTTAGGAGTCCTGAAAAGGACTCTCGGTAATCTTTCTTGAGGGTGTGTAGTCCTGAAAAGGACTGTTGGCGCGATAGCTCAGTCGGTAGAGCAGTGGTCTCGTGATCCGGTGACCCGGGTTCGAAACCAAGTTGATGCGCTAGTGCCCTTTGGTAAGGCATTAATCCTCATTACCAGGTCCCTCCGAGAGGACCTAAAGCCGTCGGCCGTTTGGCTGCTTACTTACAAACATTTATGATTTCTTAGCAGTCAGGTAAAATAACCACCACCACCACATTGTTGTCTTGAAAACGACTGATGGTTATCTTTCTAAGCTTATAGTTCTGAGGAGAAATTACTATAGCGCTTGGAGAGGATGAGTGGCGGGAGTGGCTCGACGTTCGGAACAGGTTGACTATCCGTCGTCAGGAGTGGATAATAGGGACTTTTAGATTTGCGTGGACTGATACGTGTGACGTCCCTTCAAGGCAGTGCATTAAAAGGACGTCGATCGTAGCAATCCACGTTGTCGTTGTGCAAATCTAAAAGTACCTATTAGCTGGCGTGGGTGAGCTTAAGTCACCGGGGTGCGGACGTGGGGGAAATATACATGACCGTGTTGGCTTCAGTCATCGGGGAGTGGACATGGGTGGTCTGCTCGTCCGTCTGCCTATCTGTCTGGGCTGGAGTCTCCGGGTTGCGGACTTTCGAATCCATGAGTGGGGTGTGCTGTCGGCGAGACGTAGGTGGCGTTGTAGTCTGCTGTCGTCTGCTGTGCATTGTAGCTGTGAGGCTGGCGGCTGATTTGAGGCTTCGGCGGGTGGCGGTGTTTGATGTACGGGTGCCTACGTGTGTGGTGAAGGCGATGGTGGAGGAGGAGTGGTGGGTGCTTGTTGATGAGGGGTTTCCAGATGTTGTTGATGTATAATCCTGAGTATTGGGGCACGGTTTTGTGGCGGTGAATTTCGATGACTTCTCGGATTCGGCGTGTATGCCAGTGCTTCATTATGGAGATGAGATTACTGTTATCCCATTCGATGATGTGTTCGTGTCGCTGGGCGTGTTTGACGATGGCGGACTTATCCCAATCGCTGAGTCTGAACCTGGTTCTGTGCTCATTGAGTCTTGTTTCCAGATTTCTCCCCGTTTCACCAATGCAGATCACTTTACATTCGCATGGTATTTTGTGGTCGTTATTTTTACTCGGGCAAATCAAAAAGTCAAATCAATTCTTATCTAATAATACTATCACAGGACTTAATCTTAGGATATCAAGGCGATTCAAAGGTAACCTATTAGAAAGGGGGGGTGGCAAAATAGCTCGAATGATAGTGTAACATTGATACAAGACAAAACTACCCTGATATGATTGCAGAATGGTTGACAAAATGGCTGACATACAGTCATTAGCGTAACAAGGGGGTGCTTGGGGTGTTCAAACGACCCCCACCTTGGCAACAGAGGTGTGTTTTAGAATGTTAAAGACACCTTTTATCTGTGTTTTATATATGCCCCCCTTCTGGCAACAATATTTCTTTTGTTGGTCAAAGTGGGGGGGGGGGAGGTGTGGGTCGATGTTAAGAAAAAAGATAGTGTTTATCTCCCCCCCCCCCCCCCTCCCTCCGATAAAACTCATGACATGCAACTGAGGACCAGCCGAACGTACACACATATAAATTCCTGGACAAAAAAAAATATCTTGATAGCTCAACCCCATTTCTGACAACTTGTCTCAATGAATAATGTCAAGGTTGTATGATTGGGGCGAATAGAGAAAAATGTATACCAATTTCTTTTGGACGAAACCGGTGTCACTTATTATTTATTATTGATAAATATTTTGAAATCAGAAATGATTTTTGATATAACTATATTTATATTTCCGGGGGCCTAATCGCTTAATGAAGCATAAGCATGGGTTATAAGTATAGCATTACAGGTATCAACAAGTTAATTGTTATGTTCAATTAAGCACTAAATTACCATATACATTATTTAATTACCCAATATCTACCGAATGATGCGTCATCAAATTACATAATATTAATGGGAACATGTTTTGTTGCATAAATATTAAAAATAATCGATTTAATATTCTGTTGCGGAAATTCTGTGTTACTTATGCCATGAATTTGGTTGTTCGTACTTAGTTCTTTCTTAAAATAAGAACAATTTATTCTTTGAAGAAACACATGTTTGACGTGTATGCCATGTTTTTGACCTAACGAGATTTAATTCCATTACTTCGTATAAGCAGAACAAATACATAATTGAATTATTCTTATTGATAATATTGTGAATTTTTACTAGAAAATGAACTAAGTATTGATGAAGATTAATTCCTTCCTTAATTAAAATGTATTATTTGAAACAATTGTTAAAGAAATATGATATTTTGTCAATTGTAAATTGTCACGCCATTCGGCCGAGCTGCGATATTATGATATTAATGAACAAAACAATGTAAAACATATACGTTGTTCTTCCATATCACTCGGCGGAGAAGCATTACTCTACCATGGTTCTAGGACAATTATCCCATGGGCAATCACCCCCCGGAAAATTACCCCCGGAAAACTACCCCCAAAGGGCAATTAACCCCTGGAATATTACCCCCGGAAAATCACCCTCGAGGACAACTACCCCCCAAGGACAATTACCCCCGGAAAATTACCCCCGGAGAATTACCCCCCCCCCCCCCTCCGAGGACAATTACCCACGATGACAATTACCTCCGAGGACAACTACCCCTGATGTCAATTACCTCCGAGGACAATAAACCCCCGAGGACAACTACCCCGAAAAAATAATCACCCCCCGAGGACAATTCCCCCGATGACAATTACCCCCCGAGGACAACTACCTCCGTGGACAATCAGGATTCAATAGCAAAAGACGATCTGACACATTAAGAGATGGCTACGAGCCCATAAGATCCCCTGCATGAACCCATATTCGTTCAAATACTATAGCACGTTGTCTTCCTCATTACTACACATTTCCCTTTTATTATAATTCATGCAACACCAGTGCGGTTGCTAATTTCCACGAAGAATGCAAGTTTTAGGTAATTATCCATCGCTTTTCAAAATGCATAGAAATACATTTCTCTGGAGCATCGTTATTTTAACTTTTTGTTAGTCACGGTACCCTCTTAAGAAATGAACATTTTCTCCCAAATCCCTAAGTCTTTACAGACTATTAATTTTGTTCTGGCTCTCGTCAAGTGCTATGCACACACGTAAGGACACATTTAATAATAACAAGGAGAAGACATTTTCAAACTGGTAAAAAATTAGTTTGTTATCCACACACTAGAAACTATTTAAAGTACTGTATGCGGGCACCTTGCCGCCGAATGTACATAAATAAAAAGTGATATATTCGGTCATGACCTTGATACACGAATATGAGGATATTCGGGCCTCTCGTTGCCCTTATTTGCCTTTCTGTCAAAATATTGTCAGCGAGCGAGGAAGGAAGACACTTTAGTATCTTCACAATTTTATTTTCTCCTGTAATTACATATTTTAACCGTTTCTGGTATTTGATTTTTTTTACAAAATCAACGTTTTCCAAATCGTTCTCTTGCGGCACCCCGGTTGAAAAACGCTGTGCTGGAGTTACAAAATCAAATGAGATGAATTACCAGAGAGCGGATATTTATTTTCTTTTGACATGGCACCGTACATATAACTTGAAGGCAATTTCTATTTCAAAATTATTTAACGTACACGAAACCATATTATACTTCAGCAAGTTCAGCATGACAACAGAAATAAATAGATAACGTGAAGAAAACCTTAATTATGGATCATGGCATGGATGGGGGCCCATTATACATACAAAGACAAATACACGATCAGCTGATTAAAAAAGTTACAGAGAATGCATAAAGGAAATCTTACATCCTAATTTCTTTGTTGTGCCATCGATGGTGAGAGAAGCTGTAACGCGTACTCATCTGCGCGCAATGTATTGTTTAATTTCTAAGAAATGTAATTTCTGTTCTTTACTCGGTAGCAAAACTACAGGGGAATTGGGCAACCTCTAACCCCCATATCGAATTGAATAAATGGAAAGACTGAAATAACAAAGAAAATGAAGGTTTTTGCAATTTTCTGTAAATAGCAATTTGGAGAAAAGCTTGCGTTATACGTCACAGTGTTATAAATTCCTCGGGGTGATTGTCATTAGGGGTAGTTGTCCTCCGGGGGTTATTGTCCTCGGGGAGGGGTAGTTGTCCTCGGGAGTAGTTTTCCTGGGGGATAGTTGTCCTCGAGGGTAATAATAATAATAATAATAATAATAACGTTTTATTTACCCAAGGTAGCCACTTCCGTTATGAAACTGCTCTTCCAGCGGGCCCTGCATAACATAATATGTTATTACTACCCTTCTCCAATCTAATATGCTGAGCGCCTAGCTAGAAGGCAGAAGGTCCCATTGTTATAAGTCTTTGGTATGACTCGGCCGGGGTTCGAACCCACAACCTCCCGTTCATGAGGCGGGCGCTCTAACCACTGATCCACCATACCCAGTAGTGTCCATGGGGGGTAAATGTCCTCGGGGGGGAGTTGTCCTCGGGGGGTAATTGTCCTCGGGGGTAGTTGTCCTCGGGTGGTTATTGTCCCCGGGGGGTAGTTGTCCTCGGGGGGTAATTCTCCGGGGGGTAATTTTCCGGGGGGGAAATTTTCCTCGGGAGGTAATTCTCCGGGGGTAATTTTTCGGGGGGTAATCGTCCTACGGGGGTAGTTTTCCGGGGGGGTAATTTTCCGGGGGGTGATTGCCCAGGGGGTAATTGTCCTGATACGCTCTACTAGAACAACCGAAAGCTATCATGATATGTTTTTGATATGGCCAAACAATCTTTCTAACCGGACGCTTAATTCTGCTTTGACTGGCTTTATGCAAATAAGTTCATATTAGGGCCCGGAACTAAAGTGGGGAAAAAATACGCACCCGGGACGTTAACATTTTGGAGAAAAAAACATAAGTGAATATACGTGATTCTGCCAGATTATTTAGATAAAATTGCTGAACTTTAGATGCAATTTTCTCAAAATTTAAACCAATTTAAAAATTAAAATGTTGACAAATGAAAACAAGATGTTTTTTATATATCCAAAACTCTAAGAACCTGAAAAAAAAGAGTCAAACAAATGGCACACATGTTGTTTTGCCAGATCACGGCCGTGATGAAGATGGTCAAGGTTGGGATTGGTAAGTCAGCGAGGAATACCTCGATTGACTTTGGTCAGTCGACAAGGATGGCCTGATTTGTTTGACTGCATTGATCTGTGGCCAGGTTTGGTCTGAATTGGGTGCCGCTGGAATTGTACTGACTCACCTAGCCTGAATTGGTGGCTAGAATTGGTTGGCTGGTTTGAGGTTTGAGGTGAGTACATGATATATGCTGGGCCATGGCTAGTTGGTCGATGTGACTAAACCTTTCTCCTAGTATCGTCTTCTGCTGGAGGAACTGGTGGGTATCGTATTGTGGTCCTCTCAGTCCTATGTATTGATTTAGAGTGTATGGTTAGAGTGGATGGTGGAGTCGACACCACTCGCGGGGCTATGGCTTGATGCAGTTTCAAACGATTATGATGGACACGTTCCTTGATCCTTCAATCAACTATGTCATACTGTAGTCCATAATCTGACGAGGAAGACACTTTAAAAGGACCCCTCCAGTTTGGTTCAAGTTTGTTTCTGATGTTGATTGGGTAATGTGATCACCTGTGTTACCTGTGTCGGACTTGGAAAAAGCGTTTTTTCAGGTCGTACTTTCGTGTCCGCTGTTTTTCTTTTCTGTATGGTTTACTCCCATGCTTGGACAAGCTGGTTGTGTATTCGAGGAGTGTGTTGCCAGATGACGATGAAGGAGGAGTTAAACGGGTGATGTTCGCAGGTGTACGGGCTTCCCTGTGATGCATGGTGTATGTCGACAAACATGGTAAGGCACGAGTGTTTTTGTCGTACGCCAACTGGACTTGATTGATGTTAGTGTCCCATTCTCCTCTTTGATGGGAAATGTACTTCGCAAGTTAATCTTCGATGTTGCAATTAAATCGTTCGACTAGACCTGCTGATGCCAAATTTTCTGCATATGTCTTGCACCAATCTCGATTTTAACGGTCAAGCTTGGTCCTTGTGCAAAGTCACTTGGATTCCATGTTCTTTCACATATTCATCAAAAAGATGTTTGGCCACAACGAGTATGTATCGAAATCACAGGCTGTGAATGTGTTGCAGAAATCAATGATGTCCAGGTTCACGAAGGGCGAATAACACATTGATTCTGCTCTCTGTATTATGCGGAGTGCGCTGAAATGTCCGGATGGTGGTTCCCGTGTAATTCCCGGAGTACCCTGTGACGAGTGAGTTTGGAACCACGATTTGGAGTGAGATATTACCAAGCTTTTCTTTCTTCTTCATGTAGAGGAGGATGAACTTTGGATACTGCCACAAGAGACATCTATTCCGGGGGTTGCGCGAACGGATATGTCGCTCATCATTGTTGACGCATTCAATGACTGTTCTGATGTCTTGATCCAATTGCCGTTCATGCTGTACATCTACATTACCGTTAACCCTAAAAAGGCCGGGCTATCTCGGGTCTTAATACGGTGGGGGGCATTATGGGCTTTATGCCCCCCCCCCCCCGAGATCTCGACTGTGAAACAGCCGATCGCCGCGAAAACGTGCACGCCTTTCAAGTGAAGTGTATAGAATACTATGGTATTTTTTATTTTTTTGAACAATTCACCTATTTGCATATGTATGGTAAGTTATGCAAATAAGGTCATACAATTCACCTTTTTACCTATAGTCTCAATAGTCTATCTATATAGTCTATCTTTATATGTAAGCCCTTTTTTCACTACATGTATCCATTAGACCATTTGAAACAATATTAAGACAAATTAAGTTGTAAAAGTTAGGTTATTCCTTATGTTATCTCTTGTTTTGAAAAATTCTTTTGTATTTCATTGTTTTTTTAACTTATGTATTTTTTTTTCCTTTCTAACTACAATTCAACTATTTTGACTCCCAAAACAAACACGTAAACTTTAAACAAGACCCAATAATCAATGTTTTATCTCTTTTTAGGAGAACAAAAATGACATTTCCAAATGTTTTGTACACAAATCACGAACATAAGCGATTTTCGGGCTGACATGCAAAGACAAAAGGTCACCTGACTTTGTAACTGTAGGTCCGATCTTCAAACAACATGTTTTAAAAGATGCGCAAGACTCGAGAAAAAAAAATTAGCGAGCGGCGGGGCGCCATCCGTATGCGTTCCCGAACATTCAGAACAATCATGGAGGGGGGGGGGGCATAATCCCCCCGGCCATATTATGGTTAAGGATTATACCAATGTAAGGATGAGGGACTGTTGGAGCAGACTGCCTTGTTGAGTCATCGGGAGTGTAATATGTGTGTTGATCGTTGTGATTTTGATTTTGCAAGTTTCGACTGCATTGCATAATGGATGGGTTACCGTGAGCTCGAGTAGTTGATCCATCAATCTTGGAATAAATTGGCTCTCTACTGGGCGTCTAGATAATGCATCTGAATTTCTGTGTGATTGTTCTTTGTGAATAAGGCTGAACGTTTCATGAACAAACTAAAACCAAACAGGAAAGGTCTTGAAATAAGGGACTTGAACAAAGACTAGATATTTGATGTATACGTGATGTCAATATGTTGGGTTTTACCAGGGACGTGGTAGAGAAGGACTGGAATCAAGTCGCTCTCCTTTGACCCTATGCTCCAAGCCGCCGAAAAGTTATGCTAATCTGCAACTGTTGACCAGGTGGTGAGACAAAAGAGCGCATGAAATTTTAGGATTTAGAATTCCTTCTTTCACCTCCCTGGTTTTACACAAGAAAGAAAAGTACTAATGAAGCTTTTAAGCCTAATAAGACTGATTGTTCGGGAACGCACACGGGTGTCGCCCCGCCGCTCACTGACTTTTTTATTTCGAGTCTTGCGCATCTTTTAAAACAATTGTGTTGAAAATCGGATGCACTGTTACAAAGTGAAAACAAATGCTTAAATATAAAGAATAAATGATCAATGGGTAAAAAGGTGAATGTTATGACCTTATTTGCATACATTGCCATAAATATGCAACAAAATAAATTTACCATGGTATTGTATATACTTCACTAGATATGCGTGCACATTCTGGCGGCAATCTTAGGGGGGTTCATAATACAATAACAACATACAAGTCGCTATGTCAGACATGCTGTGGCATCACCAGGAAGGCAATGGTGATTTATTGTACAGATGTATGGAAGCATGCAATTCTATTATGAACGTGTGCTAAACTGGGGGAAATTACATACCATTGTCTATTCTAGAATATTAGTTTAGTCTGACATGTCTGACATAGCATCTTATATGTTGATAATGTTTGTGGTATTGTAACAGGTGGTCAACTTCGGCAAAGTAACATGCCACTTTCTCAAGTTAGATCACTGATTACTGACAGATGATGTCACAATGGAAATGAGATCTGGAGGTTTTTGGGGTTGAGCTTAGCAAGTTTGAAAAACAAATATTTCAAAAAATTATTTACAAATCTATGAAACAAATTCAGAAGTTTACATATCAACATATGAGATGTATGCATGACTGCACACCAACATGAATACACTTGATTTTGATGTCATGGGCCCTTGATCAAGCGAACATGACTAAAAAAGAAAGCGGACAAAATATTCAGTTCCCCAGGTCGACAAAGGAACATCCCTTCACTGCTATTATGTAAAAATGTGTCACATGCATATTCACCTGTTTTACACATTTTTACATGATAGCAGTGAAGGGATGTTCCTTTGTCTACCTGAGGAACTGTATATTTTGTCAGTCATGTTGAAGACCTCAAATAGCCCGGCCTTGCTAGGGTCAAATGCCTGTACGTGGATACCATATTTGCAGTTTACAATGAATATTCTTCCTTACCGTGAACCATTTACCATTGAAATTCGTAGTTTAATTTGTTTGTTAATTTTCACTGGTATGAGTAGTACAGCTGTTAAATCGGATTACTGTCACTAATGGTATCATCATTGCAATCAATGATAAGATAAATTGCAATTAAATTATCTTTAATATATTTGTGTTCACAAATGAAGTTGATATGATCAATACATGTTGTGATGAAGTCATATAGACGATAATCCTGATTGAAATTCATATTCTTAAACTTTAAATAGGATGATATGAAACGTTAAACACATACTCTTTCAATTGACCAGTTTCTGAAATATCTGCCTCGAACAGTTCCAATTTGTTTCCCCACTTCTTCGGTAAAGCTTCTATTGAACTACTTTTACGTAGAGTCACTCGAACTCTGCATCCGTTTTCTAGGAGCTCATTCATGATGTGAGAGGCAACAAAACCAGATGCGTCCGTAACCAAGACAACTATATAAATATAAAACATATACTATCAAGAAACATATATACACATATGTGGGCATATATTAAGGACATAATTAATAAATATACTGACTGTTATTTTTTTCAAAGCTATTTGTTATATTTTCAGACTGTTTTCTTTTTTAATTACAGACTAAAGACCAGTTTATTATAAATGTTAAGCTTGTTAAATGATGATAAAAAGAGGAACTTAAGTAAGGTACACATAACACAAATGGTGTTCAGCGAAATTGTATTGTGGATTCCGAAGTAAATTTTGACGCTAAAAACGATGCCGCAGACTGATTTATTACAAAATGGTGCCTAAAGTGCCCACATATTGTGTTTTAAGGGCCCACTAGTAATTGTACGCATTTCAGTATGCACATAATCTTGGCTGAAAATGTTCGTTTGGTTTCTAAAATATATTACAAACATTACAGTGAAATATGTGGCTTTTTTCTTCTAAGTCGGCGGCTGACAATTCAAGTCAGTCCGTAGTCAGATTATACTCGTTACTAACTAGTTCTTCCGCGTTCCAATACGTCCAAACCAATTTAACTAGTACGCAACACGTTCCTAGTGTGACCAAAGTACGGCAATTCCGTTTGTAGTTGGTCCATCTCGTGTACGATGTCAGGCCGCTGTAGGAGCTCGTTCAAACGCACTATGAACGACATGGGGACGAGCTGAACTGTCTCTTATCTAGTGAGAATGGTTTCGGTCGTATTAGGAACGAGGTAGAACTCGTTAAATAGGGTTTTAAACTGACTACGGACTGGCTTCGACTGCCTGCAAATGGTAAATTTACCCGATTCGAACTTAATATGAACTGACTGTGGACGGGGTACAGACGGGATGGGCGTATTGAAGACAGTTTATGAACGAACTAGGATCGTATTTGAGACAATTTTTTCTCATTCTGCCCCGACCACAACCCGTTTTACGACTTTCTAGGACGGTCTCAGAACGCAGTAAGAACTAGTTTGTTGTGATGGGGGCTTAAATTAGGCTGTCTTCGCCGACACCGTGGTCCCATCTGGATGTCATTGTAGGCGAATACGATGGCTACATGATGGCATTGCGAGGGGTTCACGTAGTCGTGTTGCCTTCCGAAGACAATCGGGCAGCTTCTTGTTTTCTTTGTATTGCATTCTTGAGTCATTAGATTTGCGTAGACTGATACGTGTGACGTCCATTCAAGGCAGTGCATTGAAAGGACGTCGACCGTAGCAACCCACATTGTATTCGTGCAAATCTAAAAGTCCCTAATAACTGCCCGATGGCACCGATGATCTCACGAAGTTAAGACGATGATGACACGATTTTAAAAGATGCCCTGTCGAAGGGCAACATGGACACACGAATTCAACACGAAAATGAACCTTCGCAAGGTCTTCGGGTAACTTATTGGCATTCCAAAGATTTAGCCACCGCTCACGAATTTGCTGCCAGAGCCTGAAAAATCCACCGGCGGTCATACGATGGCTTCAAATACTTTTACAAAAGGCCCGATGTCTAACGATCAGAGCCGAATTTGTACATTTTCTTTATGCCCGCGTCAAGCTGTTCCGAAGTTGACATAAGATGGACACATGATGAAGGAAAATGTTCAAATTCGGCTCTGATCGTAAAGACATCGGGCCATATCGGGTCATTCATGAGGGCATCGAAATCTATCGCATGACCGGCGCAGGATTTGTCAGGGTCCAGCAGTAACTTCGTGAGCGGTGTTACAATCTTTGGCGTGACAAAAAGTTGCCCGACGACCTTGCGCAGGTTCATTTTCGTGTTGAATGTGTGTGCCCATGTCGCCCTTCGTAAGGGCATCTTATGCCATCTGGCATTACCGCCTCACGAAGACAATAAGAAGGAATCGAGAAGCTGCCCGATTGTCGTAAGAAGGCAACACGACGACGCGTAGCCCTCGCAATGCCGTCGTATAGCCATCGTATCAAAGTACGATGCCATCGAGATGGGACCAAGGTGTCGGCGAAGAGAGCCGCATCTAGGTACCTCAAGCGTTTTTTCATGTGTAATGATAACGTGGACGTATAACAGGCCAGTCTCAGAGCCAGAGGGGGCTATCCAGGGGGGGGGGGGGGGAGGGGGGCACAGTGCCTCCAATTTGTCAGTACCCCTTCCCCTAGTGCCCCTGTAAGTGACTTTTTAACTTCGTAATAAGTGCCCCTTTTTACATAGGAAAAGTGCCCATTTTACTTTTTACCTATGATGGTGGCCCTTCTATTTTAACACCTGGCCTTTTCCCTCAGTTTAAGAAGTGCCCCTTCCTCTTTTTTTAACTACCCATTTTTAACCCCGATTAGCGCACGTTTTAATTTCACACGTGCCTTTTTTTCAATATAGATTCCTTATCAGTGCTCCCATTAAAAAAGAGCCCTTCCCCTTCATAGGTATATGCATGCACTTTCTCACTGGTTTCACGGCAAACCGCTGCACAAAAAAGTGTATACCGACGATGGGGTGTGGGCACACGCACTTGCGTGTAGCAAGCAACTGTAATCTCAGATTATCGTTACATTCATTAAAGTAATTCACATTATGAATTTATGATGAACATTACGGTCGCTAACTTTACGCACGAGCGCGCACCCGTACCCCATCGTCGGTACGGTATGCACTTGTATTGTGCAGCAGTTTCCTGTGAAACCTGTGAGAAAGTGCGTGTATACTAATGTCTTTGTTTTTTTAGGAAAAATACTCCAAAATAGATAAGATAATTGACACCAAACAGGTTAGAAAGATAACGAATTTTAAATAATGGCCATTAATTGAACAATTTCTGAGAATTTGTTTGATTTACGGTATGTTATAGTAGGGTATATCCACGCCAGAGTCACGGGTCGAAAATATGGTCACACACTCACAGTTCTGAACAAGCGTTGTCATTTGACCACATCAACATCAAAACCAATTACTATCAGTTAGAATCAGAAACCAAGCCCGAGCTCGACGAGGCGCCTGAGGCTGAGGCCGAAGCAGACCGGTAGATCTAGACCTTATGCAAATTGTCAACTGACGTAGGGTGCGTTTATTGACCAAATTTTTGACTAGAATCAGGTTTCTCAAACGTCTTTCAGGCAAATTTAGAAGGCGATAAACGCAAAGCCTTTTTTTAAAGGTCTTTAGATATGGGCATATCTAAAGACGCAAAAAGGTGTGTTTTGAATGTGACATACAGCCAGAATCACGTTTCTGAGAGATGATAAACGCAAAGCTGTTTTGAACCCCACATACAAATCGGACCACCCAGGTTAATTTCCGGTTTGGAGGCTAGCACGCGCCATGTGTTGTGTACAAACATGACTGTGTGTGTAGTTGACCTCCGAAAAACTGTCTGCTTCCCGGGTCAAACGGCGCAAAACAGCTGCGCTGACACAAGGCCTTTATTTTGAATCGTGAAGAGACGATAAACGCGACATCCCGCAAATCACTACATATATAGTGGCAACTCCCAATAAACGCACCCTGAGACTGATGAAATATAGACCAGGGGGTGTTTCACAAAGACTAAGATTGATTTTAAGTTGGATTTAACTAAGGCAGGCCATTAATCCCACAATTTCTCTCATCATTCACTAGCGTTGGTCTCTCAAGGGACATACAAATCATGGTCACAAATCTAAAGAAGTTATATGTTTTGATAATTCTTTAGTGAAGGAAAATATATCATCTAAAGATCATACTTGAGAGACCAATAGTAAGAGCAACCAGTGGCATGAATGGCCTGCCATAGTTCAGTCCAACTTAAAGTCGATCTTAGTCTTTGTGAAACACCCCCATATCAAACGTTAGTATAAAACTAAACCAATCGTACTCCAGTTCAGGCGCACGTACGTACGGTGAAATTGAAAGTGCATACCGGAGTGACTACGAGCACTTCTAAACTAAAACTCTCGAGGCCTAACAGCTACTATTAAAAAATCTAAGCAAAAATCGTCTGCTTGCGACTTCTCGGCGATAGGAGGGTGATTTACGCATTAAATGTCTTTACAAAGACAAGGTATGATATTAATTGAAATCAAAGAGACATTCATCCGAACAAAAATATGCATTTGATATTCCCAGAACGTTTCTGGCCATTTCATCATTCCTAATTATGAATTACAATGATATTGCAAGATCCTTAGTTGTAGGACAAGTACAAGGACAATCCCGCGATGACGTCAAACGCGTCATCCAGCCACGTGACCTTATTTACCTTTTTTCAAAGGGGCAGAGCTCAGCAAGCGTAAGATCTGTGAAATTGGATTGTTATTATAATTTGTTGGTCAATATAGAGATTTTCTGACAAATCTTAGGCTGGAATATTTGTAAGTAGAGGTGTACTCATGTTTTGAAAGGCTAAGTTAGTTTGCTTTATTGAGGGGACCTTCAATGATAATTTTTGTTTAATCCTTGTTAGAACATTCAGACAAATTGGAAAGCTAAGTATTAATATCGATTTGATTTGATTTACTTCTGCATGTATGTAAGTACATGGTGTTTCGATAACAATAATAATATAAAGTACAATAAGTAATTTCCTGACTTTAAATTATAAATAAGCAAAAATACTTATAAATATATAAATTGTTATTTTCAAAAACGAAATGATAAACTCTCATAAATACTAAATTTCCTCAAACATTATAAAACATTGTACAATTATTTGCGGAAGAAGGACTGTCATTGTAAGCAGATTGCTTGATAATATGACAGCCCTATACAAAACTCATGAAATTGAAAATTTATTAAGCAGATACGGATAGGTAATTGAAAATACAAATTTTGAAGTTGGTGATATTGACAATGCAGATGAGAATGATGATGATGATAACGATGATGATGAAGACGATGATGATAATGATTCGAATGAAAGATGAGATGCCATTATGATATAGCCTAAAGACTTGTCACAGACATTTTACCTTGAATATTCTGATAATAACATCGTTTTAACTTTTGCCTTAAATGAGTAGAGGGAGCAACATGATTTAATATATTTTGGGAGAGAATTCCATAGGTCAAGCCCATGATGTATTATGGATCTATGGGCAATAAGTAATTTCGGGTTTACTACATTACGGGTAGGGTAAGAGTGAATGGCTTTATTCATAGTGTACACGTTTTGAAATGAAAGAGGGAGCAAATCATTCAAATACTTAAACATGATCAGTAAACTTTGTAGTCATATAACAGATGGAGACTCTAATTTAAGAAATTTGGGTGTATGGCTTGATTCTCGTTTAAATGGATCCGGTAACTTTGTATCAGATTTTGAAACAAAATCCTGGATTTAGCTTATGCTGCAATTATAGTAATAAACCTTTAGGTCAGTCAGGAGCCCCATGACTTTAACAAGGCGATCGCCTTTCTGATTATCAAGATATTTATGATTGAAATTACAAATTTAAGAAACCGTTTGCCAAACGGTTTTCATAACACTGCAATCTAATGGGGAAAACGAGTATGGTAAAGCCAGTCACTCAAAGATTTTAACTTTTGTGAGGCACTTCTTGAACATTTTGAAGCGCAATTCGTTTAGGGCTTCAATATTACACCATATCACAGACACTGACAACACGTAGGGCCGTTCTTCTCATACTGAACATTGTTTATGTTTTTAAGCATGGAGAGCACATATCTAACACATGTAAATCTGCATTATTATGTTTTACAATCTCTGTTATATATTACTTAGACCGGATATGAACATGAAGCGGTGTCCATGCATTTATTAGCATCAATCAAGTTGCAGCATGTACAGAATGCATGTTCAAGTCATGTGCCAAATTCCTCAACATGTTCCCATATTACACCTGTTTGTACACTGGTTTTCAATAAGGTAGAGATTTGCATTCAAAACAAATTTTGCTCTTAACAAAGCATTGAATGGACAAGCCCCATCTTATTTGTATGAATTATTATATTTTAAATCATATCCATATGCACGTAGCTTGCGAAGTACACAGCACAAGCTGATTCTAAATCTACCTCACACGAAAACAAAAGTAACTATTGGAGATTCTGCTTTCAGTTGCGCCGCTCCAAAGCTTTGAAACTTACCACTAAACATTTATTGCTGCCTTGTTGTTGAAGACGCACTTGTTTTCAGGAGGTTTTGAATAGTTTGTACCATTATTGGTTGTGTGTATGTTAATAAGCACCATTTTTAGGAGTTTTGTTTTTCATCACAGCGCACAAGATTATATATAAATAGTAGCTGCGCTTCATAAATTGGTATAATCATTATTACTGGTAGATAGTCTATTGATGTCCTTGAAAACTTATTTGTATTAACGCGGTAAATAACTAAAACCACAATTATTATAATGACATCGTCAAAATGCATTGATAATTTGTTTACAATGAGTAGAGATTTATCCGTTGTATCAGGTGATGCTCAAATTTCTCTTATTGATAATTTGTTTATTATTTATACCTGTCTTAAAGTGATCCTCCAATCAAAACGGGCTTAACTTGAATAAAGGACATGTAGGAGGGTTTTTTTGTCGGAAATTCTGAAAATGACAATAATATTTTTGGAAATCATCAAAATTCTGAAATATAGCTTAATGTTTCAAAAAAACTCGCTGGAAACCGAGTGGTCGACATTTTCCCCGGGATCGGATCGACAGTCTCGAAACAGTACGCTTACTTTTCAACAATCAGCAATGACCTGCACATATAATTTGAACTTGAATGCCAATGCGGTAAACTCAGATAACAACCAAAAAAAAATCTTGACAGTAAAGTACTTTCCCTTACAGACGGTAAATGTCAGCTCTTACTAAAGGAACAAATCTTCTCCTTCTAAATGTACGGGGATTAGTGAACAAAATGGACTCTCTCCGCTATGTATTATCAAACAACTCCCAATAAACAAATTCACGTAAACATCACGTCAATATCAAGGTATCGACTTGAACAGATTTACGTTTTTCAAACAGTTGACATTTACGTGATTGTATTAACACGTTTCTTGCACTAGGTCACTTATAAAACACGTACACTAAATCACGCAATTGTCACTGGAATATCACCATTATAATAACAACGTGATTGTCCCTACCTTGAAGACCATGGTTTGTAAACCTAATACTCCCTTTTTTGTTAGGTTATTAAATTACCTTTTCATAAACGAAATTATCACATTCTTTAGAAGTTTTAGAATCGCGTCACAGAAACACGTGAAGCGTTAGTGATAGTTTTAGTCAAAAAATCTGCTTGAAATTCACGTGAATATTAAGAGGCTGACTTGAGATGAATCATGTTCTTCATTCACGTAAAATTTACGTCGAAGAGGAAATATGTTAAAGTAACCCGCGTTCAACCCAATAATTACGCAAATGTTAAACAATAAATGAACCAAAATAATGACGTTCTCATCCCGTTTCTGAACATCGTGTTTTGGATCTTCCATAATTACGTCCAGGCGCGCCGGAAGCAGTTTGGGATAAGAGATGGTGGGGGGGGGGGGGGGGGGGGGGTGCAAACATCTCAGAAAAAAAGCAAGTTGCAACTGGTCCAGTTGATGAACCAGTTAATGCCAACTGGTAACCCTGGAAATTGGAATGGGCTAAATGATCCAGTTGATCCAGGCCAGTTAGAATTCAACTGGTCTAGCTGAGCCATTAGAACCATTTGGTAAAACTTCAAACCAGTTGAACGGCAACAACACTTCAATACTGGTACGTCTGTATTGCCAATGTTAAGATATTGGTCATAAGTAGACTTACATAATAAAAAAAATCGAACATTTGTTCATATACTTGTATTTTATTGAAATAATTTTAGTTCATAGTTAATATTTCCCTTATTCAGGTTTAATTAAATGTATACGAAGTAGCGAAAAGTCCTAATAAATGGTAATTTATATTTGTAGTATTTTCGAAATGAATTGCATATAACTAAATCTTCAGTTGTTAATAAATATGCTGTAAATTCAGATAAATTGTTCAAAAAACATAGATCTGCACGCACCCCATATTCAATATGCAATTTAATTGGTGTCAACTGGTTTAACTGGAAATATGTCAACAGTCAGTCATCAGCTGGTGCAACTGGAAATATGCACACAGACCAGTTATCAACTGGTGCCAATAGAAATATGCCAACAGTCGCGGGATTATCATCACGGAATATAAATGGTAACTGTGAAACCATCAAGACACCCAAGAATAACACATTTTTCACACCTGAATATCACGGATTCACAGCTTAGATTAGTAATCAGTTTTAGCCACGTGATCATCACCATGAAAGTTATGGTAACTTTGAAACCATTTAAAAATGTGTTTTAAGACACCTTAGAATTACTAATTGTTCATATCTTAAAATCACGGATGCCCAGCTAAAGGCCTGGTCACACAGAGGGGACGCATGGGGGGCGCACGGCCGGCTCATTGAAAATCGGAAAAATCGTGATTCCGACTTTTGTCAGGATTTGGGAGAAGCTAGCGAGCTGACACCGAATGTACAACGTGTTGCTAGCGCGCTGCGTGTATACAGGGCGTGTGCTCCACGTATGTCTGGCGTTGGTCTAGCGCGCTCGACGAACGATTAAGGAATGATGACGCACACCTAGCAAACGACAACGCACTGGTCAAAAATTGCAAATTTCCAAAGCGCTGGCCGTGCGTCCCCTCTGTGTGACCGGGCCTTAAGATTAATAATCCGTTTGAGTCACGATATCATCACTTCGGAACTTATGGCAACTTTGCCTACCATTTAAAAACGTGTTTTAAGACACCTAAGAATTACTAATTGTTCACACCTGAATATCACGAATTCCAAGCTTAGATTGGTAATCAGCTTGAACCACGTGATCATCACCAATAAAGTTATGGTAACTTTGAAACCATTCAAAAAAAGGTGTGTAAGACACCTCAGAATTACTAATTTAATACAACCAGAGATTCACGGACAGAACATGAGACGATTAGCTGGTGTAAAGGCCCGGTCACACAGAGGGGACGCATGGGGGACGCACGGCCAGCGCATTGGAAATTTGCAATTTGGGCCAGTGCGTTGTCGTTCGCTAGGCGTGCGTCATCATTCGTTACTCGTTCGTCGAGCGCGCTGGACCAACGCTGGACCAGCGCTATGCATTCGTCGTCATTCGCTGTGTGCGTCGTTTTTTTTTTAGCATGCTCAAAAGTGTGCGCGGAGCTCGACGCATGAATGTACACGCCAAAGGCACGCCAGACATGCGTGGAGCGCTAGACCAGCGCCAGGCATACGCGGAGCACACGCCCTGTATACGCACAGCGCGCTAGCTACACGCTGTGCATTTTTTGTCAGCTCGCTAGCTTTTCCAAAATCATGACAAAAGTTAGGCACACGGCCTTTTCCGATTTCCAATGCGCTGGCCGTGCGTCGTAGAACGCGGTGCATGCGTGGACCATTCGTCCAGCGCGCTAGCAACACGCTGTGCATTCGTGGAAGTTGTTATCATGTGCGCTCTGTGTGCGGTCTGTATGCGCACTGTATGCGCCCTGTATGCGCTCAGCGCGCTAGCATCACGCTATGCATTTGGTGTCAGCTCGCTGTAGCTTCGACAAAAGTTGGGCGCACGACAACGCACTGGCCAAAATTGCAAATTTCCCATGCGCTGGCCGTGCGTTCCCCATGCGTCCTCCCTGTGTGACCGGGCCTTAAATGCCCGGTCACACACAGACGACGCATGGGGGACGCACGGCCGGCGCATTGAAAATTTGCAATTTTGGCCAGTGCGTTGTCGTGCGCATAAAGGCCCGGTCACACAGAGGGGACGCATAGGAGAGGCACGGCCGGCGCATTGAAAATCGGAAAAAAGTCGTGAGCCGGACTTTTGTCAGGATTTTGAAGAAGCTAGCGAGCTGACACCAAATGCATAGCGTGTTGCTAGCACGCTGCGCGTATACAGGGCGTGTGCTCCACGTATGTCTGATGTTGGTCTTAGCGCGCTCCGCGCATGTCTAGTGTCCATTTGGCGTGTACATTCATGCGTCGAACCCCGCGCACACTTTTGAGCATGCTCAAAAAATCCCGAAGCACACAGCGAATGACGACGAATGTATAGCGTTGGTCCAGCGTTGGTCCAGCGCGCTCGACGAACGAGGAACGAATGATGACGCACACCTAGCGAACAACAATGCACTGGCCAAAATTGCAAATTTCCAATGCGCTGGCCGTTCGTCCCCCATGCGTCCCCTCTGTGTGACCAGGCCTTAACGGATACAAAACTCGTTGCTTGGTCAAGTGGTTATTTGGTCATAAACACTTGATTTACAGAGGTAAGTGGAATCACGCTCGCCCATGGTTTGCCCTACGTGGCATCAGCTAAGGTATGCAAGATAATCAGGTGGGCTGTATAACGTACAGACCACCTTATAATTTCGTTAGAATTGCCTTTATTAGGTGGTCTGTCGTTTACGACAGATCACCTATTGTTTTCGTCAGAATTTTCTTTCTTTATTATTTATTATTTATTAGGTGGTCTGTCGTTTTCGACAGATCACCTATTGTTTTCGTCAGAATTTTCTTTCTTTATTAGGTGGTCTGTCGTTTTTGACAGATCACCTATTGTTTTCGTCAGAATTTTCTTTCTTTATTCTTTATTATTTATTAGGTGGTCTGTCGTTTTCGACAGATCACCTATTGTTTTCGTCTGAATTTTCTTTCTTCTTTATTAGGTGGTCTGTCGTTTTCGACAGATCACCTATTGTTTTCGTCAGAATTTTCTTTCTTTATTAGGTGGTCTGTGGATATCGACAGATCACCTATTGTTTTCGTCAGAATTTTCTTTCTTTATTTATTTATTTATTTATTCTTTATTTTTATTTCTCCCCCCTTTTTTGTTGACAGGATAACTCAAGATCGGTAAAATCAATTTCGTTCAATTTTAGCGCAGTCATAGGTCATTGTCATGAGACATGACAGTAACATTTTCAAGGTCATCAAGTCTTCATGACGTCATCCAGGCGCCATTTTGTGTTTTTTTTTTGGTACTTTTTACTCATGATCATATCTTCATAACGGAAAGGCATTTCTCATTCATATTTATCATGATTAAGGTCAATATCCGTCCGGTCAATTTCAGGTCAAGAAACGCGCGCGCATGCGTACGTTCGCGCGTCAGCGCGCGCGCAAACAATAAAAATGCTCCAAATCGTCTTAAATTCATTTTGCATACGTTTAAGGCCATTTTAAGCATTTCACAAAAAAGCGCGCGTTTCCGCGCGTAATGGCATTTTGCAACATAGAATCGCCAATTTTGTTCTGTCATCATATTTAACACATTTTTTCAAGCATTTTGATACCTTGTTCACCTTTTTCTGCCCATTAATAACGGAATGAGCGTCCGTTTAAGATAATGTCCGTGCGTGCAAGCTCTTGTAATACATAGCATACATGGGCAAAAACATGCCTATACAAAATCTATTGTAGCGCTTTAGGATGTAAGATGAACCCAATTTTTTTTCTTCATATTTTGATAGAGTATGAATCGGAGATATGATTTCATGTCTCATTTGACCCTCAATTAACTCATGACGTCATCATAATGGCCTCCGAACACAAAATTTCAATTTGCATATTATGACGTCAGCAGATTTTTGGAAAATTGATGGTATCTCTGTAAATATTCATCAATTTTCATTTGAATTTTGATATGTTCTACCTGAGAATATTCTCTACAAATGTAGAAGTCACAATATTTCATTTTGACAATGGCATCATGGCGTATTTTTGCGATTAAAGGAAGCATGTCAATTTTTCACATTTTGCGTGTATTCTCAATGGGACATGACTTTTTCTCAAAACTGGATTCTACATTCTCGTCTTTCGTGAGCAATTTCTCCGTCGTTTTATCTTTGTTTACTCTGAGCTTTAAGTATGTTGTAGCTGAGACAATAAGCTATCACAAGTGTGTCCTTCATTTTTCGATCAGTTGCCGGGATCATGCTCATATTTCACTTGCAAAGTGGGATTTGAGAATTCCATTTCCCGTTTACGTGTAATCTCTATGGGAAATGTTTTGGTATATCGGTAACGCACTTGACTTCCGACCTCGAGGTCCCTGGTTCGAGTCCGGGCGTCTCCAACAATTGTTTTTCTTCACTTTTTTTTCTTTTTGACCTTTCACTGTACCATCTCCTTTGAATTTTAAAACACGTAGTATCGCAAATAATGTAATAAACAACAATATTTACTTTATTATTACTCTAGTATCACTTGATCCATTACTTTTTGCGTGTAATCCTTATGGGAGATGACTTTTTCTCAAATCTGGATTCTACATTCATGTCTTTTGCGAGCAATATCGCCGTTTTTTCCTCTTGGTTTTTGTTGATTTTTGAGTATGTTGTAGCTGAGCCTATATGCTATCTAAATATCCCCTCATTTTTTTTCAATCAGATGTCAGGATCACGCTCATGATCATCATGATCATCATGATTATCATTATCGTCATCATGACAATCATGATCATGATCAAGTAGTTTATTTTTCAATACTTTGTGTCATATTCATTAGGCCTACTTATTTTGATATTTTGTTGCATTAAATTTGATCATGATCATCATGCATCATCATGATATTTTCTCAATATTTCGTTAATCAGTTCAGCTCATCAGTTTAGTTCAGTTCATCAGTTTATCCGTTTAGCTCATCAATTCAGTTCATTTCACATCAGTTCAATCTATCAGTTCATCAGTACTTCATTCATCAATTCATATCTTAATACATCAGTTTACATTAACATCAGTTTATATGGTAATTGAATTGAAGATGAGCATGATCATAAGAATGGAAGACAGACCACCTAATTCGTCCCCATGACGATTTAAATTTCTAGTTAATCTTTATTTTTATTTATTGTTCCCACTTTTTTGTTCACAGGATAACTCAAGATCGGTTTAATCTATTTCGTTCAATTTTGGCACAGTCATAGGTCATTGTCATGAGACGTCAGAGTAACATTTTCAAGGTCATCAAGTCTTCATGACGTCATCCAGGCGCCATTTTACTCATGATCATATCTTCATAACGGAAAGGCAATTCTTATTCATATTTATCATGATTAAGGTCAATATCCGTCCAGTCAATTTCAGGTCAAAAAAACGCGCGTGCATGCGTACGTGCGGGCGTCAGCGCGCGCAAAAAATAAAAATGCTCAAAATCGTCTCAAATTTTGTTTACATACGTTTCAGGCCATTTTAAGCATTTCGCAAAAAAACTCGCACACGTGCATGCGCGCGCTATTTCGCGCGTAATGGCATAGATCTAGGCCTAGGTCTAGATCTAGATGATAGATCTAGATCTAGTCTAGACCCTAGGCCTATGAATATGATTAGGCGCACCTAGACTAGTCTAGATCTATATTATGATGTCCAAACATCCAGAACATCCTAAAGATGCACTAGACTAGATCTAGATCTAGACCTAGATCTAAATAAGATTAAAATGATTAAAAGAGAAATGATCAAAAATACCTTCTTGACGCAGAATATCTAGTCCAAAGTCAACATTAAAGCTCATATGGTCGAATGTTAAGCGTTTTTTTTTAGGACAATGCAATACGTTTTCTTACCGTGTGTATGAATGAATGCGCGTACGATCGAATGATATGCGCGCACGGCCGGTGACCGAGAAGGGGATCGTGATACCCGAGACGTCGGTTCAAAATAGGATTGCATTGTCCTAGAAAAACACCCCTACAAATCAACCAAAAGAGCTTCAGCAGTGTTGACTTTGGACTAGTTATTCTGCATTAAGAAGGTATTTTTGATCATTTTTAGTTTCTCTTGTAGTCATCTAAATCTTATTTAGAGAATTGTCATGATGTTCTGGAAGTTTCGACTAATCAGGGCATGCAGAACTTGTAGAATTACCGATTTTTGTATTGATTATTTATTTATTCGTAAACTTCAATTCCACCTCGATTCAGACTTTTTCAGCAGTTTTACAATTAATCAAAGGATTAAACAAAACAAAAAAATCACGCAATAACGTTTAACGCGGGTTGCTTCAAAAGAGATTTGTGTCGGATATTTTGAATTGAAATTATTAAATTTGCAGCACGAAATCCAGCTATAAAAATAGGCTTATATCAGCTACCCTTGAAGATGGATAGGCTGTACTGAGCATGTGCAGTAGAAGCAAACTACATCTCCATGGTAGTTAAACCTTGGTTTAACTTTAAACCTGGGTTTAAGTTTAGACTAGACTTAAACCTACGTTTAACTAAACCTGGCTTTTAGAAACTGAAATGATACTTAGACCTGAAGTCTGGCTTAGTTAAACCCGGGTTAAAAGTTAAACCTGGGCTTAACTAAACCTGACTTCAGAATACGGGCCTGTATGTTTAAAGTAGTGCTTGCATTTCTATAATTTTATCAAACGAATTCGTTCTCACTGGCTACCTGCCTTAGTAACAAACGGAATTAATAAAAAACTTAACTCCGTTTCGTTGACAATCGGCCGTAGACGAAAGACTTCATGCATGGCTGATTGTCAACGGAGTTAAGTCTTTTGTCAATTCTGCTTGTTGCTGCGGCAGGCAGCCAGTGAAAACGAATTCGCTTGATAAAATTATGGAAATGCAAGCACTACTTTAAACATACAGAACTTTGTCATTTCTTGCTCATTTTTCATGATTGAGGTGTCATATGAAAGGGCAGAAACTCAACTTTCTAGAAATGTGATTTTCTCTTTGAAATTCAGATACCGTCCGCCAAATGACTTTTTGGTTTCCTCTCTTAATTAATTAATTTTAATCACTAATGCGTGACATATGCATCATATGAAATGCATCAGATGAAAGAGGAGGATCTAAGGTTTCCAAATTATAAATGTAACTAAGTAATGATAAAGCATCGATAATTCTCGTTTTTTTTTGTTTTTGGACGCACTGTATAGAGGCACAACCGGGCAGAGGCCTCTGAGATTGTAAGATTACCAGGACGAGCCTTTTGTTTTAGAATGAGGTACTTTGTATTCAATTTCAGTATTGGGAAAGTTACCCAAAAAATGGCCAAACTAATTGATGAATATGCTTAAAAAAGGGCTTCTGTTGTAAAATCCAACCCTAGTGTCGTTAAATGCAAAAATACTTCAATTCACGTCGACCGCCTAAATTCACAAAGTTTCCTATAAGGTACCACAAGGCAAAAGTTACTACTATTCAGAAGCAGTTTTTACAGTACTGCAGATTTCCAGGAGTTGTGGGTGCTGTCAATGGGACACATGTTTACATCAGGAGCCATGGTGGGGGCACGAGCCAGGTACTGCATCAATAGGAACAACAGGTACGCCATCGATGCTCAGGTGAGAAATACATGAATACATCATGATTGGATCTGGCACAGCTTTCCATTTAGGCCTTTTTTTTAGGTTGCAAAATTTTCACTTAAGATATTTACCCGCTCCAGTCTTGTGTGTTGTACATCCATGCTAATTCATGGGTGACCAGTGCAAGATTTATAATGGCCAAATTGAAGGGATCTACCAACTCGCATGTGCAGAAAGGGATGAATAGTTGGTAAAAATCGTAAAATATATATTTTTTTTGGTCCCAACATTTTTAGAATTATTCCGTTTCGTTGGGGGGGGGGGGGGTAAGGTCATCTTTTTTAGGGCTTCTGTTAGGATTTTGTTTATTTGTTTTATTTTGTTTATAAAAAAAATATATTAAAACAAAAGCTCATAATGTTGCGTATGCGCCTGTTAATATAGTAACAACTCTCATTAACTCTTATCGTGCCACAGGGCTAATCCCCATTGTGCCAGGTTGTTTTGGAGATAATCTGATTAACGCGATGGTTCTATGAATGGCGAGTGCAAAACACACAGCACAGCCAAATGAGCATGAACAATAACCGCTACTACGAAAGTGCGCAAGCACGCACATGGCACTCAATAGGTAGCGTGCATACAGCCTCATGGCAGGCTATGAGTTAAGTATTTAATTAAAACGAGCTCATATGCTTTTAAATTTCATTTCATAAATCACAATTAATGTTTTTGATATCTGGATGCAACTTGATAGCTTGTTGTCAATTGGAACCTTATAGTTTTTGTATTAGTGACACAGGATTATATAATTCCTGATTATGTGTACAAAATATAGTCATTGAATCCTTTTCTGTGGTATTACCTCCCACCGCCCCCTCCAAGAAGAAAAAAATTAACAAGTTGTGATTAAGGATATTGTTTAGGATATTGTTTATTTTGTTCTTTCTCTCTCTCTCTCTTTCTCTCTCTTCTCGTTATCTCTTTTGATTGTTCAGGTATCCATGCCTTCTCTTCCTCATCGAAAGCCTTTTCTTCATTCAGAGGGTCGACCACAGATGCGCTTTAAAGTCCATCTGTACTTGTTCGGGCAGAAGGGATTAGACAACCCAGCGAGGTCACTGACAGGTGGCTATCTCATCAACTCAGCTCTCAATTATCATAAGAAAAAGAGGATCATGGGGGACCAACCGGCACCGATTGTGGAAATTTTCTATATAGTGGGAGCAAGTAGCTACAAGTAGTACTGTGGGGCTTTAACATATCACACATAAAAAGGGAGACGTGTGATTGGGCGCATACTTATTACATGCAAGAATGAGGATGTTCTATGCCTCATCAATCTAAGAGAGAAGGTGGACACTTCTTAATTATTGTTATGCTTTCCTGCTGCCCATACTGGGTAAATTCACTTTGTACAAATATAGCATTGGTTTGTTCAAGTATAGGCTGAAACAGCTAACACTGGAGCATACTTACAATCATTTATTGCTTTCTTAGCTGTCAGGTAAAATAACCACCACTATCTTTCTATTTAATGAGCAATACATAATTTGATTAAGGATTCCACAAACATTTTCAATGTATACGGTAATTAGTTATACAATATAGATTTACCTCAACTGCAACTGGAATTACCTCAAAATTTATTTCAAAGTACGGCCCCTCCTCGGTGTTCCCACAACACTTCGTAGTTATGCAGCATTACATCAACAATCTGTGTGTTGAACTGTTGATTGTTTATCTGTTTAAACTATTAAGAGGTTACTTGATTTTTCATGCCAAGAACTTCTGATGTAGGCACTGTCCCATCAATTTTGTCATTTTTGAGGTAGCTGTGATCTATGTTGACTTTCAAACCCGCAAATCACTGTGAGGTTAATGACGGACATCATTTGTTTACATCATTTAGAAAGTGTTAGAAAGTTTTTGGTTTGTAGAGATTTTTAAGATTACTGATTGACTGCCAAATATCTGCTAAAACAAATGTTTCAGTTAACAATACTAAAAGACTTTGTAGTTTGTAGTAAGAAAAATAACAATTTTTGTTGACATAAAAGATTTACACCATGGTCTGAATGTAACAGTTCAATTTAAGTGTTTTGTCTGATCCATTAATAATTACAAAACATCAAGGTCCCCATCATTTAAACCAACAAAAACATTGTTATTCTACTTGAGTTAAACAAGTTTGCGATTCAATTTTCACCTTGCATAAGGTCTAAACCTTGGCCTGTAACACGTCATATGACGCACATAATCCTAGATTTGTCTACAAACCCTCCTTTGAGAAATCGGGCCAATATGACACAATTTCAAAAGTCACATTGACTTGCGCATACCTGTATATTGTGAAACAGCATATATGCTTGAATACATTGATTATGGTTTGTGAAACAAAACTGTTTGAAATTCCATCCATTCAAAACAAAACTATAATTGCACATGTGGTTAAAGACATTTATTGTGATTGTATAACAGTGCAATTTGAATTGTTTAAATTCTCAATGATTTGCAATAAATAAATTACTTTTGCAAATGGTTTGTCTTTGTATAATATGTGCTGGGTCTACAATGAGTTACCTCTCACTTTACACACACTTTCCTTGATTACCATAGAAATACTTTTCATGACATAATCCTTAAACAATTCTTGGTTATAACATTTTGAAAGAGTTTTTTCAGTGGGCCGGCCTTATTTTTGGTGTTAGGTTTAGTTGATAAGTATTTGATGTCATTCTGACGTATTTCTAATTTAGTGTTTTTTATAGATTAAATGCACCCGATTTATGGTTTACAACTATAGTTATCATTGTCTACATTACTGAGTTGAGGGGTGGGTCAATATATATTATTTGCTGATCACCTAGGGGAGAGTATTCGTACAAATGTCATCATATACTGTACTAAGCGAAGTCAGAATTAAATAAATATTATGTGCAAATTTGAATTTTCGTCACCCAGCAATTTGTTGTATTTCTGATTTTCTTTCTGCTAATAGCGCAACAGTGAGACATTTAATTGGCCTTCCAGAGCCTCTCTTAACCTCTAGTGGGCTATTTTTCATATAAGCATGTTACACAATTGACAAATGTGAACTGCATTGTTTGAACATTTAAATTACCATTGTGTTACATGCTTAATTATTTATGTAAAACATGAAAATACAAATACACTATTCTTGCTTTCATAGAATTTACAAAGATAACGGAAATAGATATGCATCGGATTGTCTCTTTCTCTCCTTTTTTTAGGGGTGGGGTGGGTGTGCATATGTGTGTTTGCATGGTTTTGCATTATGTGTTTCATTGCGAAAGAGAAGAAGAAGAAAGAGAGAGAGAGACAGAACGAAAATGGGTAGAAAGAGAGAGGAGGGACGGGAACAGAGAAAGAGACAGGGAGGGAGAGAGAAAAAAAGGATGGCCATAGAGGAATCCTTTTTAATTAATATTATATGGAAACAAATCATTTACCAGTCACAATGTTGATGTGAAAAATGGCCAGTTTGGCCAAATAAGAGAAACAAACGGGGAACTAGTTAAAATATTAATTAATTGACCATTCTAACAAAATAACTATATAAATCTACAGGAATTAACAAGTATAAACTAAAGACTTTTAATATGGAAAACAATCTACAAGAACAAACTAAAATGGCATGAAAGGAGGATTTGCGACTTACAATCAAATGAATATGTATATATTAATCAAAATAAAAACTTAATTCATATTAAGTCATTATTATCATTATTAGGTGATTTTATTGATAAAATATAAGAATTTGTAGCCCCAAAAACAATAAGGCTCTTGCAGTTAATTTAAAAGAGCAGTGCTAACCTTAGATTTATTAATCTAACGAAGGTTTCCAGGTGCCGATGTCAATTTGTTCACGATATCTGGGTCAGATTGTGTGCTTCACCGGCACCGCACAAAAATGAGTACGTGGGGCATGATACACTTTCTGCGACGGCGCGCCAGTTTGGTTCGATTGAAATACACTTGCAAAGTTTATTTCAGAGATGTTCTAGGTATCATATTTTCAAGAATGCCAATAAAGATGTCCGGATTGTACTGATAATGCTTAGTTCAACAGTTTTTCAATTCTTAACATGTAAACCGTGGCCCATAACAATTATGTTAGGAACCCTGCGGCTGAGACTAGTTTTACAAACCTTGGTCTGAATGTAAACCTGGTTTGGGAATTACAAACCTAGGTTTGTACAAACCTTCGTTTGTGGAATGGGTTTGTCGACAAACCTGGTTTGAGTACAGACCTAGGTTTGTACACACCTAAGTCTGATCAAACCTGGCTTGTCCACAAACCTCCTTTGTGAATTCGGACCAAAGGGTCTTAACATTTACATAACCCCAATAGATAGGAAAAAATCATTGAACAATGTAAATTCCATACAAATAGCCAAGGCAATTCGGGAAGTTTGCGTGAACCCTGTAGAATATATAAAAAACACGAATACAGGACTTTTAATCAAGTGTCAAAACACTAAGCAGGTGAAGGCAATTTTAGAGAGTAACACAAACGGAAGTGTTGATGTAAAAGTCAGTGAAAGGAGTGAACGGAGTAAAGGGAGTCATTTATGATATCCCACTGGAAATGAATTGAAAACTCAGAATGTGATTGGGGTGAAGAGGATGGTAAAAAGAGTTCGAACAGATAAAAGAATAGAGGAAAACCGCCAAATCCCTCAAATTCCCATGCTCTGCGTTATTTTAACCTTCAGTAAAGTCACAATCCCCCCTGAAATCCAGTTATGTTTCCAAATCAAGCGCGTAAAACAATATGTCCCACCTGTAATTAGATGTGTTATCAATGCCAAAGATTCGGACACAATGCTTCACAATGTAATTCCAAAAAAAGATGCGTCCGATGTGGAGAAAAACACTCTTTCGAGAAGTGTAAACAGAAAAAAGACCGAAAGTGCGTAAATTGCGGGGGAAACCACTATACAGCCTACAGCGGCTGCGCACAAGCCAAACAAGGCAAAACAGGTGCAGCGGATAAGGTTTACAAAGGGGATAACTTACGCCGAAGCAACACAGTCCTGTGAACAGCAACATAAAACAAAATCAAATCCACAGCCTATTCAACAGAAAAATAAAGCAAGCAAAACATTTAGTAAGAGAACAGACAAACAAACAAACAAACTACCAGTGCAGAATGTTGGTGCACATATTTCCTACGCACAATCAGCTGTTCCTTCATTCCTGACCAGAGCAAACACCGCCCAACAATGTCAAAAGCAGGTTATGTCTCAGGTACCACAAAGTAAAGAGACCATCAATAATCAAGGAACGTCAAATGAGACAGCACAAGGCACTCCACCTATGACCAACTTCATAGCCTCGGTTAGTGATGAACAAATTATAAATTTTATTTGCCAACTAATTTTAAAATTCACAGAAGGTAGAACTGAAAAATAATTAAATACTCTTGTTTGCTTTGCAGCCAAAATGCGCTGCAACAAAATACTACATATGATAGAACAAATGATAATGCTTAATTTGTTAATGTTACTTTACATTTTACACTGGAACGCCCATGGACTCTTAGGGCACGACAATGAATTATTAAATTATTTTAACTTACACAAAGATTTTAAATATGATATTATTTGCATACAGGAGACCTGGTTTCATAATAACATAATTTTGAATATTCCAGAATATACATGCTTTCCTAGAAAAAGACAAAATAACATTTGAGGAGGCTATGCTATATATGTTCATGGATCCTTTCACAGATGCAAACTTAGAATTACAGCAAATGAATGTGTACATAGGGGAACAAATTGTCAATCGTTAATTATTATAACCCTTGTAATAAACTTAATGAAAATATAATGAATAAGTGAATGGAAAATGTATCTAGCAATGGAAACGTCCTTATAATGGAAGATTTTTAATGCTCACAATGTTTTATGGGGCAGCGAGAAAACAGACAAAAACGGAGAAGTAATAGAACATTTTTTGAATAAGAACAATTTGATTATTTTGAACAATGGAGAGGGGACCAGATTAGACCCACGAACGGGGAAAACATCATGTCTGGATCTAAGTATCACGTATCCTTCTTTAGCGTGTAAGTGTACATGTGGAGTCATACGGAATACTTTTGGTAGTGACCACTTCCCAATCTATCTCCAAGTGTCTCTCGAAAAAAGTACAGATCCGCATAGAGCAAATGCTAGTATGCCTAATGGAAATGTAGTGGAAAAGCCTTTTTCTTTTAAGTATATAAACTGGTCTAACTTTGCAAGAAATGTGAAGAAGTATTAAATGAACAGATTACCATCAAAAACACAAATATAAAGGAAATGTACAACCAATTTATGGAGTAGTTAAAATAAGTTTTAAAGGAAACTGTTCCCCAAAAGAGTATAAAGAAACAAAACCCTGTCCCATGGTGGACAAAAGAATGTTGTCTTAAAATTAAGAAATAAATAAAGAGAGTAACAAGCTCTCTAAATGTAGCATGATAACGCTGGAGAATATAAATGATTATTGTGACAAGAAAACAGTGGCGCAACGAGTTCTCCGCCAAGCAGAACAAAGATATCGGGAAGCCTTTTGCACGAAACTGGATCGTTACATGTCTGAGTAAAAAATATGGACCTGCATAAAACGAGTAAATGGTGTCCCAGGTGCGAGGTCAAAAAATATGTCATCATTGACGGAAAATGACAAAGAAATAAATCGGGAGGTTGAAAAGGTGGATGTTTCTGGACGCTAATTAAAATCTTTAGGAATGAGAGAAGATAGGGTAAATGAACAGTATTTAGCTTTAGTAAAGAATAGCATGAGTATTCAGGAGAGTGTTATCAATGAACCCTTTTTACTCATTGAATTATAAAAGGCAGTACATTACAAAAAGCGGACTGCCCCTGGTCAAGATAATATTCCTTATGAGGTGTATGAAAACTGTCTTAAAGAAACTATAAAGATTATGTTAGATATAATAAACATGATTTGGGAAACAGGGGAAATACCCCTCCCACTGAAGCACTCTAATTTGATACCAATTTTGAAACCTGGAAAAGATCCCCGGAAAGCGTCATCATATAGACCCAGTTTACTCACATAATGCTTCGCCAATATAATCTAGCGTTTAATAAAAGAAAGATTACAATGGTATGTGGAAAAGCATGAGTTACTGCCTAATTTTATTAGCGGGTTTAGAAAAGGGCGAAGTGCCATAGACAAGATAGTTCTTCTAGAAAACCATATTCAAACAAGTATGAATTGTAATGAACACATGTTCCTAGATATTGAGAAAGCTTATGATAAATTTTGGATAAATTGACTACTAATCAAACTCGCCCCGGCCAAAAAGGATAGAAGGAAATTTTTTATAATATCTACACAATTATTTGACAGGACGTACCTTTCAGGTAAGAATTAGTAATACTGAATCAGAAACATACGATATGCATAATGGACTCCCACAAGGAAGTATTTTGAGTCCACTGCTATTTAATTTAATGATTAGTGATATCCCTACAGATCCTTCAGTGCTATTAGCTGCATATACTGATGATTTTGTCATATGGGCATCAGGCAGGAATATCCTTCAAATATCAAACAAACTACAGGAATACCTGAATTGGCTCCAGACTTGGTTTCGCAGATGGGGATTTCGGCTTTCGGCTGATAAGACAGTCCCTATATTTTTTTACAAAAAGCACAATGAATCTCTCACCACCGCAAGTAGAATTAGAGGAGAATAAAATGCCCTTTCAGAATACTCATCATTTTCTGGGGGTAACTTTTGATTTGATAAGAAAATGACCTGTAAAATGTTGTAAAGAGATGTACAAGAAATTTGAATATCCTAAGATGTTTAACGGGAACTAAATGAGGGAGCTCTTCTAAATCCCTCGTAAAGGTTTACAGGGCACTCATAAGATCCTTATTCGACTATGGATGTGAGGCCTACGATAGCGCTACTACTACTACTACTACTACTACTACTACTACTACTACTACAAAAAAGACACTTGATTCGGTTCAAAGGTGAAGACCAGTATTGGAAACGCCACAATTTAAAAAAATGAAATGGAAGCTCTTTATGACCAATTATGTGAAAGAATATGTCTTGACTAATACATGATGATAACATTTTTTGCCGGGAAACCGCCTACTAATTGATTTATTTGGTAAATTAGTTTATCTATTGGACTGTGAGAGATAAACGCACGTGTCGCGCACGTGTGCGTAGTCCCATATACATCTTTCTGTGTACAGTGCTTGTAACTTTACGAAGACTGGGCCAAATTTCGTATCATTTTGATGATTCCAGAACCTTGCAGTACACACCTATACTTATATGCTAGATGATCAACCTTTTCTGATCGATTCCACAACGTTTCTTTCGCAATGCAATCGCATGACCATAACTGGTCTTTATCTTTAATCCCAGGCGCTACGGATTTTTGCGGGAGAACTACCTCTAAATTCCCTACAATCATTACTAGTGGAAATGGGTGAATTTCCCTTGGATCTAAGGAGACAAATTGTGTCAAGTAAATGAAGACACAGTATCGAAAAATACCCAAACCACCCACTATCACAAAACATAGGGACATTTAGGCAATTTGATTATCTCAAGGGAAAACATTTTCTTAATAAACCTTTCGGGTATAGAACCCAGAATAAAATAATAAAAAACTTCATGACAGAAACTGCCGTACCATCCCCATTCCCGCCATTGCTGTTTGAACCCCCACTGGTTTCGACCGAGTTGAGCTCTCGGATTTCAAAAGCCGACCATCCGAATGAACTACAGCAACAAAGCTTAAAATTGATTAAAGGTACTATGTCCATTTTGCAGCCAACCTCAAATTCTGTAGAACTTTGCAGGGATTATTAATATGTCATGTATGTCCTATCTGTGAAATTTGAACGTTAGCAGTGTCCTAATATTCAAATTATGCAAGGAAACCCGTTTACTTGCTAGACTTCACTGTCAGACACTATTGAGTGACTGACTGGCTTTTTTTCTTCTTTGGTGATAACATACATAAAATGAGCTGTAAAGGGTACATGAGCATTTGTCTACATCAATAACCCACTTCTTGTGATGGCCAAAATTAAACTGATTGAATTTTTGCGCAGCATAAAACGTATGACCATTCGGTACAATGGTTTGAAAATAAAGACTATTACTTATTGGCTCTATAGCTCCTAAGTCGATTTGACAACTAATAGTCGTTATTTTTCCACTTAAAGACATTTTCAAGCCCCCTTTTTTTAGGGAAGTTCTAAATTAGTATTATCTTTCAAATGCCGTTGGAATTTAACCTTTTCATTTTGTTTGGCCTGCAAATGGGACATAGTACCTTTAATTCAAAATGGTCGGAACAGTTGCATATATATACAGATGGATCTAAGTTTCCGGAGAAGGGCCAATGCCCAGCTGCTTTCTATATCCCACACTTTTCTGTACACCATTGTAAAACATTAGCGAATTTTACCTATTTGTATAGAGCCGAGTTGCCTGCCATTGTTCTTGCCTTTCAATGGATCGAAGAAACAAATATATATACAGGTGCAGTCATTATTAGTGACTACTTAAGTGCCCTCACAGCCTTGAAACGTTTCAGTGACGAATCCTTTGTCACTGAAATATTCATAATAACGACCCGATTAAAATAAAGAGGGATCAAAATCTCTTTGGAATGGATTCCAGACCACTGTGGGATAGTGGGAAATAAAAAAGGCAGACTTCTACGCCTAAAAAGCTCTAACTCAGGAAATTGAAATGCATAATAAATTGACGTTATTTGAAAAGACAAGTTTAATTGTGAACAGTTAAAAGTTACTTTGGCAAGAGAGGTGGAATGATACCCAATCGGCATTAAAAATGTTTCAGCCAAATGTTATCTCACAATATTCTTGTAAATTGGGAAGAAAAACTTAATTTTTTCTTAGGCGACTACGCCTGGAAAGTGTCTGGACTCAACCAGGACCTCCTACGTTTGGGCATCCACCCACAGGTTTTTGTGACAGCTGTCCAACAATAGAAACGGTCAGACATTTCTTGATAGAATGTCCAAAGTATATAATAGAAAGGGCCATGTTAATGTCAGAAGTTATTATTTCCAAGGAAGAGGACATTATGATATGTTTACGAAAAAGTGACTCTCGTGTACAAATGGCAATTGCTTGTTTCGTTTTTAAAACGAAGCGTTTATATAAAGAGTAAAATCAAAAACAAAAAATAAATAAAAATAAATTAAAAAAGAAAATAAAAACAGAAACCACAATCAATTCAAACTGAATATAAGAGACAAAATAAGTATTTTGTGTATAACTTTATAAAAGCCTATCAGCGTATTGATTATTTGAAGTTTTGATTGTATAGGCCTATCCCTTATTTAGGCCTTTTTTAATGTATTTAAAATAAAAAATAAAAAAACACAAATAATTAAAACAAATAAAATAATAGTAATTAAAAGTCATGCACTGTATGAATTATTTCATGTACTAACTAATATAGACTAATAAAGCCCACAAGTGTTTTGCTTTTGACTGTTTTTGCTGTTGTTTTTCTCCAAATATACCTTAACAAATAAATCAACTAGACAAGCAATCGTGTCACAACGAGGTGCGTGCAATGACGCCATGTTTCTACGTGTCAAACGAAAGAGCTTCTCTCGGAATATCCAGAGCAATGTGTACGAAGTCTATAGCTTCTGTGATATTGGAGATAGGTAGGGCAAAAGAAAGGCCTCAACAGTGACCTTGATGGGATGGTAGTGAGTGACTACGCCTACGAAGTTTGAAAGAAATTGGGATAGGGGAAAGAACCTAGAAAGGGCACGCAAGCACGGCGTGCACAAACCAATGGGATTTGGTGCATGTTCGTCATTACAATAAAGATCGTTCTGGGGACCAAAAGCGTGAACCCGATATGCCCCATAGACAATGCGTCTAATGCCTGGGCGGAAAACGTACAGGATCTGTATTATGACCGGAGTTAAATTGTTTTTTCTCTCTCTCTTTATGTCTCTTTATGGTCCGTATTTGGTATCATTAGAAAGTGAATTTCATGGTTGTTATTGTAAACCACTCTCCTTTTTTCTATGATAATCCTATCGAAACACGTGATGTAAAAAAGATTTATAGGAGAAAATGGCGTCTTTAATTGGCCCCCTGACCAATTTTAAAAACCCGGCTTCGAGGTGCCCTGCGTACCGCAACTCGGAATGTCATTGCAAATTTTCAAGAAAAAAGGAAGAATGTTAAGGGGGTGAAAAGCGGTCTGAAAAAATGACGTCAATTGGCCGATAAGTGTTATAATCGGGCGGAAACTCGGCGGAATTCGTATAGTAACCCTTGTTCTATTGCGATTTACTCAAAATTGTATGCGTGAACATATACCATACATGGTATCATTCGATAGGGCACTTCATTTCGGTCAGTTTGACACCATTTTCATTTGCGCGCAACGTACTGCACGCATCAAACGCGCTATTACGTAATGCATAGTAAACTCATCATTGTTGGCGATAACTTTGCGCTAACATAATCGAATTTTACCAAACTTGGCAGACAGTTGTCACGTATATGGATACATAATGTCTGCCAAGTTTCATTGATGTAGGTATAAAGATCGCTATTTTAGAGCAAGTTGAAGTTATTTTGGAATTTTCTTGAAAATGGCGAATTTGGTCAGCGATAGGGTATATACTTTTGTATATGGCTGGAAAGGGCATATCTTCAAGTATCTACAAGCAACAAAGGGTACGGGTTTGCCAAGCCATAATGGAGATACGGCCACAGAAAGAAAGCCAATTCCCAGAACTTTAGAGGGCGCTATTTGTGTTGTGCATAGCCATTGGAGCGTGAAATTTGGCATGGCTATGTGCAATTATGATATAAGGATACTGTAAGATTTAAATACAAAACGGAAGTTATATGGGTAACCCGACACATGCTCCGCCGACGATTGCTCCGCCGACATTTACTCTGCAAAACGCGACAATTGCTCCGCGACATTTGCTCCGCGACATTTGCGCCACCGACAACTGCTCCACATTTGCTTCGCCGACAATTGCTCCGCCGACAATTGCTCCGCCGACATTT
This sequence comes from Strongylocentrotus droebachiensis, assembly GCA_035222895.1. NCBI lineage: Eukaryota > Metazoa > Echinodermata > Echinoidea > Camarodonta > Strongylocentrotidae > Strongylocentrotus > Strongylocentrotus droebachiensis. Next base: position 237,044 of record JAVYIG010002000.1, on the reverse strand, counting down.
GCTACGCCGACAATTGCTCCGCCGACAAATGGCGTCTTTAATTGGCCCCCTGACCAATTTTAAAAACCCGGCTTCGAGGTGCCCTGCGTACCGCAACTCGGAATGTCATTGCAAATTTTCAAGAAAAAAGGAAGAATGTTAAGGGGGTGAAAAGCGGTCTGAAAAAATGACGTCAATTGGCCGATAAGTGTTATAATCGGGCGGAAACTCGGCGGAATTCGTATAGTAACCCTTGTTCTATTGCGATTTACTCAAAATTGTATGCGTGAACATATACCATACATGGTATCATTCGATAGGGCACTTCATTTCGGTCAGTTTGACACCATTTTCATTTGCGCGCAACGTACTGCACGCATCAAACGCGCTATTACGTAATGCATAGTAAACTCATCATTGTTGGCGATAACTTTGCGCTAACATAATCGAATTTTACCAAACTTGGCAGACAGTTGTCACGTATATGGATACATAATGTCTGCCAAGTTTCATTGATGTAGGTATAAAGATCGCTATTTTAGAGCAAGTTGAAGTTATTTTGGAATTTTCTTGAAAATGGCGAATTTGGTCAGCGATAGGGTATATACTTTTGTATATGGCTGGAAAGGGCATATCTTCAAGTATCTACAAGCAACAAAGGGTACGGGTTTGCCAAGCCATAATGGAGATACGGCCACAGAAAGAAAGCCAATTCCCAGAACTTTAGAGGGCGCTATTTGTGTTGTGCATAGCCATTGGAGCGTGAAATTTGGCATGGCTATGTGCAATTATGATATAAGGATACTGTAAGATTTAAATACAAAACGGAAGTTATATGGGTAACCCGACACATGCTCCGCCGACGATTGCTCCGCCGACATTTACTCTGCAAAACGCGACAATTGCTCCGCGACATTTGCTCCGCGACATTTGCGCCACCGACAACTGCTCCACATTTGCTTCGCCGACAATTGCTCCGCCGACAATTGCTCCGCCGACATTTGCTACGCCGACAATTGCTCCGCCGACAATTGCTCCGCCGACAATTGCTCCCATGACAAATGCTCCTCGAACGACAGTTGCTCCGCCGACAGTTGCTCCGCCTACATTTGCTCCGCCGACATTTGCTACGCCGACACTTGCTCCGGTGACATTTGCTCCGCCGACAATCGCTACGCCGACATTTGCTCTAAAAATCTAAAACTGCCATAACTTTCTCATATAACGGTTCCATGACACTTTCTCTGCCGACGATTGCTTCGCCGACAATTGCTCCGCCGACATTTGCTCCGCCGACAATTGCTCCGCCGACATTTGCTCCGCTCAAAAAGTGCCCCGTAAAATACAAAATCTACTACGACAATAATTGTTGCTCCTCCCCAAAAGTACCCCGTAAAAGACAATGCTCCGCCGACAATAAAATTGCTCTCTGATCCAAAAGTGCGGCCTCGTGGAAGACATGAATGCTGCTCTGACAATTAGTGCAATTAATGCTCAGCCGTTTTTTGCTTTTCCCCATAATGTTTGATTACAAAAAAATCAAGTTGTAGCTCCTTATGCAAGTTCTCCGGCGAAAGATAATTACTCCGCTCAAAATCTGTTTCATGTATTACTCATTAGATGATCCAAAGCTCAAGGCTATCTTTCTCTCTCTCTCTCTTGCTCCTCCTTTTCCTTTCCACACCCTTTTCTTATCTTCTTAGCTCTTTTCTTTCCTCTCATGCTATTAGTCTTCTTTCATTTTCATCACTTCTTTTCTTCTCCCCCTCTCGAGTTCTATTTCTCTCGTGAAATTGTAACATAATGTAGTACATGTGGTACATTCTTGTTTAGAATAGTATTTTTAATAATATCTAGTCCGTTTTCTATAGGTTTCTTTTCTTCAGTTAAGCGCTTTACTAAATATATATATATTACCGTGTAAAACACCCCGTCTCATTCGAGTACTTTGTTTTCACTGACTTTAAGGGACTCACGGAACCACCGGAAGAAGAGCAATTGGCTTATCATGAAGAACTAACATCAAACTGCAACTAAATGATTTGTATAAATGGGAATAAGCAAAAAGGCTGCCATCTAATTTTCCCGTCTGAATGGGTTCTCTTCTTTACGTATAAGTGCCCTTCAAAGCTTATTTTGATCCCTCCCCTGTTGTTCTCTAGAATTTCCATGATGACCTAGTACATTGTATTATGCTTTACTTGCAGATGGTTTACCTAGTAAGATGCATGTGCTTGCTTGCATTGAGGTCAGGTCTTACATATTGATGAGCTGTTTGAAAGTATGCGCGTATTGGGAAATGTGGCTTGCTGCTTTACTTTTTTTTTAAACTTCCCACGACATGTAATGAGTGTTTAGTATACATTATATGGGACGTACAGTGATAGATGGAAATTTATTTCAGAATATTCGAAATAACTTTTAGGTATAACTCATTTTTCGTCCCACATTCATTCATTTCATTTCATCTACATTATCTCATGAAATGCATTCAGAAAATGAAGAAAAAAGAAACGAAAATAACCCGTGAAAAAAAAATATTGTCGGCGAAGCATTTGTCGTAGTAATAGTAGCATTTGTATTTAATGGGACACTTTATGGGCGGAGCAAATGTCACGGGAGTAAGTGTCGCTTCATGCGGAGCAAATGTCGTCGGAGAAAATGTCGTCGAAGCAAATGTCACCGGAGCAAGTGTCGCTTCATGCGGAGCAAATGTAGGAGGGGGCAATAATTGTCGGCGGAGCAATTGTCGGCGGAGCATCTGTCGGCGGAGCAATTGTCGCTTCATGTGGAGCAAATGTCGGAGGATCAATTATTGTCGGCGGAGCAAATGTCGGCGGAGCAACTGTCGTTCGAGGAGCATTTGTCACCGGAGCAATTGTCGCGTTTTGCGGAGCAATTGTCGGCGGAGAAAATGTCGGCGGAGCAATTGTCGGCGGAGCAAATGTCTGCGGAGCAAATGTCGGCGGAGCAAGTGTCGGCGGAGCATTTGACGTCGGAGCAATTGTCAGCGGAGCAAATGTCGGCGGAGCAATTGTCGGCGGAGCAAATGTCGGCGGAGCAAATGTCCACGTAGCAAGTGTCGGCGGAGCATTTGACGTCGGAGCAAATGTCGCGGAGCAAATGTCGCGGAGCAATTGTCGCGTTTTGCGGAGTAAATGTCGGCGGAGCAATCGTCGGCGGAGCATGTGTCATGGAACCGTTATATGAGAAAGTTATGGCAGTTTTAGATTTTTAGGGGTAAATTTTTCAAAAATTTGAGAGATTTTTGAGACAGAGTCGGTTTCAGATTTGAATATGAGTACGAAGATGGCATTTTGAAGGTCAGGTTATGCATCGCAGATAAAAGAACATCTCTTAGACTATCTAGAGGAATTTGTGAGAAGTTTGTAGGATCTAGGATAGTGGAGATAGGAAGGAAGAAAGAAAGGCCTTAAAATGGATTAGAAACGGACAAAAGGGCGCCTGGGCGGTTATGCATGAATGATTTCGAAAATCGAAGAATGTAGTGACCTTGATGAGATGTTATAGACTATGCCTATACAATTTGAAAGGAAAAGAACATGAGAAAAGCACCTAACTAGGAATAACAAACACTCCGTGCAAAACGAATGCGATTGCCTGACGATAAGGAAAAGGAGAATATTAATGGGGCAGAATGTAGACGAAAACAAGGCAATGACGAAGGTCGTCATTGCAATAAACCTTTTAAACATACATGTACACGACGCCCCCTTGTCTATGCCATAGTGACCTAGGTTGAGTTTATCAATCGGGAAGCGTACGGCGTAACGTAACTCGCTGGGCTGGTAAGAAGGCATCATAGAAAGGACAGGGCCATCGTAAGTTGGAACTGTGTGCTGATCGTGGTTTAATTTGAAATATTTTTCCCTTTTTGTTACATAACACTGGTTAGACTATGGCTAATATTATATTAAAATGAGATTGGGAAAATTAAGATGAATTTATTTGTCGACGTGTCTGTTGTATCACGTCTTGACCTTGTTGGGCGATCGCTTCATCCACCTGGCCTGCTCCGTCCCCAGTCTGTCTTTCGCCGCCGCATCTTTTTAACCTCTTAGGAGCAGCGTGCGATTCTGGTGGAGGAAGTCAATTATGAGCTCCGTCTCATTTATGATAAGTTGGTGACGACACTTGGGTCTGTACTCCTCCTAGCAGGTGCCTCTCTTTCAGCCTCCTCAGACCCAGGTTCCAGTTCAGGAGCTGGGTCAGCAGCAGCACGCTTCTTTATCTGGCGGCGGTGAACGGCGGGGATGGCTGCTCCTGCTCCTCAAGTGGTGATGGTGGTGTAGGACATGGGGCGGGGGGGGGGGGGGATTTTTAATCGGACATCTTGGGAAAGCCCCGCAAAATTGTTGACAAAGCGATTTGATAATTGTGCAAACCCAACTCCGCAGTAAGAGTTTGGCGTGTTTCGTTTATGTTTCCTTAGTTGGTTGGCAAAATCCCACACCTGAAATTGGGAGCCTTTATAAGTCATTTTTTTATAAAATCATGGTTAATTTGTCAGGGATTGATAGTGGGGATGAAATATATGAATATTCGTTGTCTGATAAAGGAGATGAAATGATTTTGTTTACGGGGAAGGTGAATATTGATTCGAGTTGTAGCTTCGCCTGGAATATTACCATACCAGTTCGAGCCCGAACGCCAAGGTGACAATATTGCCGGAAGACTTGGCAACAATAATTGGTAAGCATAACTTAAAAGACTTGATATAAAGAAATGTCTTAAAACTATGATTATTCTCTTTGAATATAGATATAAGCGTGCATATCGCGCTGTCTCTGTTCTTCTCGTGATATATTAACTTTATAGTTAAAAGTTTAACCCAACATAGTTGGATATGATCAAAAATCACTTTAATTTTGTATACCGTCAACTTGCCAGTTGGTGCTGGGGATAACGTGGAATACTTCTTAATACAGAGGATTCGAAGAGGCGTAGAATACAGATAATTTAATTTGATGTGAAGGGGGTGCGGTGTATTGATATATTTTGTATCCATGTCTTATTTTACATATTGATTCTTAATTTTGTTGAGAATACTATTTCTCACTTATCTCCCTTTGCAAAATTTAGAAACTGAACATATGATATAACCATTGTGAGCCTTGCAAATTGCACATGTATGCATGTATGTGCAACAGCCAATTCATTCGTTTTAATATGACTCTCAATGCAAAATAAAGTAGTTGTTTACACAATTAAAGTGATTTTGGATTATATCCAACTCTGTTATAGTTATTATAAAAAAACACTCTCAAAGTAAATATTACTTGAAAGGAGATATGTATCCCTTTGTTTAAATCATAATGGATATTAGCTGTTTGCTCACATTTGGATGTACTCATTGTTGATGCTATATAAAATGGTGACTGTACATTAACATGAGCGTCTTTAACCTAATATCATTGTTTCTTGTTTCGTGTATGCAATTTATAAACCAATATCAACATACAATGTATAAATGTATGCATTTTAACGAAGTGCTAGCTCAAGTTTGTTTTCTACATGTAATGGATCCAAAAATGTAGATGTACATACCTGTGAACTACATGAGCCCTATTTATATATTTTTATTTTTTTTGCGCATACATATAGGTCAAAGAAACCAACTGGAAATTTAAAAACACTAACATTATATTTCAAAATGTATAGAAGATTTTCCAATTTGTTTTCGAACACTTAATTATTGATAAAGTTCATTTCATTAAGTTTCAATCAAAATAATACTTCAAAGAACTTTAGCACATAATAGCTAATAATAAGCTGAACAACTTTGTCAAAATATTTGGGACACATCTCGGCTTCTGTAGAAGCCCGTCGTCACAGATTTAACAACTCGCTCGGCTTATGTAGAGCCCCGTCGTCCAAAAGTGTTAAACTTTGTATTTCTTTAAATTTTGAGTGCAAATTTAATCTTTTTAGCAATTTAAGTTTGAGAAGTGTCTATAGTGAAAATTTCAGGGCAAAATTTCAATGGAAAAATTACTGATTCATACACTAAAATCCGCAAACACATGATCAAACTGCAATATCGTGTGCATACATTAAGTGATCTCTAAGCTTTTTTTCTTTTGCCTATCCTTTTTTTTTTTTTTCACTTTTATATTGCTCCGCTGCTTTAACGCATCAAACAGCTAGTTTGCTAGTTTCAATAAGTTTGGTAGATGAAACACTTGTTTTCATTGTTCCAGACTGTAAGTGAGAACGAGAGGTTGAAATAAGAGTAATTTGATTTAATACTCCCTTAAATTATGCTTTCCCTATAATGGTTTGATGTATTAATTATATCTTTGAAAATGTAAGCTTCATAATATTTGTATACATTTTCTTTGCTACATCAATTACTGAACTAAATTGTATCAAGTACCAACCGATCATGTCTTTGACCAACGATAAGACCACCACGACCATCGACTTCACCAAATGGCACAACCATGGCCCGACAGACCGACGTTTCTCCCCCCCCCCCCCCATATAATATAATGCAGCAAGCAATATACATGATAAAGGGAGTGGAAAGTTTATTGAATGCGATATCTAAGTGTTCACCTTGGGTTAGAGATGCAGTTACCAGTCGCAGTATGACGTAATTTAAACTCTCAAATAGTCAATACACTTCATAATTTAAATGAAAATTGTCTCTGCAATATTGGTGAACTGAACAAACCACATGTGTATAAGGATATTTGTTTTTATTTTTCTTGATGCTAATCCTTTCTTTATGAACAAATATTATACATGACATTTTTTTAATTCAAAACGATTTTACAATTTGACCTACTTATATACTGCCCGCAAAATTGACCTTAATTTGACCGCATCTGTAATGGCACCACCAAGCAAGTGTGTTTTTGGTAGATCTGTAGATTTGAATATCGATTCGCATAGAGACACATAGAACTATAAATTACATACTGATGGCAGCACGATACCGATATACAGACACCCCAGACCAGGACGGTTTTCCAAATATGTATACATTATGTAGACAATTACCTTCATATCAATTATATATTCACTGTATTATTTTGTTTAGTATGCTATTATATGTCTAGTAGCATTATAGTATAGTAATAATGACTGCTTTGAGAGACATAGTTGTTTTTATACGCTCAAGGGGAGGTTACAATCGTGCTATTGCCCGAGGCCTTCCGAGGGCAATAGCCTTCCGAGGGCAAAAGCACGATTGTAACCTCCCCGAGAGCGTATAAAAAAACAAATATGTCTCGAAAATTGTAACAGTCATCATTACTTTTATATACTGAAAAAAAGAGTCAACTTATGACACCACCTTGGCTTTTCTCTAGTTTATCTGCGCGGTTATTTTCTGTGAGTGTATATTTGAGAGTTACACTAGGCTAGATCTAACCTCTGGGAATCTATGTAGCATTTTCCCCCTAGGGCCTAGGCCTAATTCCTCACAAATTTCGAAGCTGTTGAGTGTCATAACATCAAAAAATAGTCCATGTCCATGGATTTTGTCCATGTCTTCTGCTGAGATAGCTGGTTTGTGAGTCACAACTCCCTTTCCTTCTTGTTTTTTTTTACTAAAAAACTCTCGTCGAATTTGAAAAATATCCATGCTTAATTTAAGATGTCGACATTGTTAGAATTGATGAAATGACGCTGAAGTCCGAATCTAATAGTTAACATTGACTTCTTCTTGTATAGAGAACCGTTCTTCCGTCTAGGCCTATATCACCAGCGTAAAACTTTTGAAGTAGGCCTAGGCCTAGATCTACGTTGTCCAGCTCCGAACTTGGAAGTTTGTTTACGCTATCGAGGTCTCTGATGATAACTTGCAGGTACCCTAGATCTAGACCTAATCTTAGAATATTTTGTATGGAGAATTTCACGTACCCTCTTGGTGTTCTTGCTGTCAGCAAACTTAAAAGTAATACAAGGTTTTGGTATGGGGTCATGAATTTGGTTCAAATGAACATTTTGGAAGCATATGCAATCCTACAATATTCAGTGATCGTTGTTGTAAATAATAAAACTCTTTATGTTGTGAAGCTCCCTATGAAGGTTAAGATTTTAATTAAGGTATAAACAATGTTTCCTGACTAAAATTGACCGATTAGCTATTCCCGTTAGGAAATTATATATCACAACTATATTTCCTGAGATTTTCATGGTCGCAGCTACCATTGTACGGACGTAGGCGCTATTTGAAATTTATCAAAATTTACCGGGAGCACCGGTAACTTTTTTTAACTCAATTTTTCTCAAAAGCAGAAATGTTTTAGGGGCTAAATTTTCTTGTGCTTATAATTCATCCACAGGGGCATCCAAATATATCAAAATTGTAAATAATCACTATCCACCCAATTTTCAAAATTTCCCAGAACTTTGTATTACATTTCATCAAGTCTTGCAATTGATCATCATCAAGAAGTTGAAATCTATATTTTAGGAAGAGTTTCTTCAGCCATTTTTGCCTTGTTTGGAAACTATAAGTAGAATCTAGGCCGGATTTAGTAGTACGATCTACATCGTAGGTCGTCTTATTCAAAAATCTAAAAATTAAGCGACCAATTCAAACACACACAATGTATGGTATTCGCGCTCGCTCAAACCAGATTTTAACACGTGAACCAATGGGTATTCCAGCAAGATTTGACAATTTTCCCGGTAACTGGAATTTTGCCGGGATTTTACTGATCTACTCTAAAACTATTATATAGATTTAGCAATTTTCATTTATTTACTGGAATGGCTAAAATCACGACTGCAATTTCGACCAATCAGATGGCTTGATTTCTTAAGTGAGGTATATTCTTTAACTTGTTAACTGATTGTGAAAATGACTCTCCCGGGTTAGGTTAGTCAATTGAATTATGTGTTGATGCTTCATACGAAGTACATTATGGCCTATTTAAACATAGATGCACTTACAACACCTAACATTTTTTATTATAAACAATTGACCATTAATGACCACTCAATATTGAACTCTAAGGATCAAACCACATTCCATAACTATGACTCATACTAGGCCCACACCCCAATCACTTGCACTGTCCATTACCACTTCCCATAACACCATGGCAACCCTGACCATTAACTAATCAAAGCATTTCAATTACTTGTTCCCACATGTTAACGCCCCTAGAACTTGATAATATAAGGAAGGCTTCTCAACTAGAGAAGAGGATTGAGATAGACTACAGAGACTAGAGAGAGATAATATTTTGTATCTCGTATCCTAGGGAGTATAATTGTGTTATGTGGTTAAGTATCGAGATTCAATAAATGCTTCAGAAATTGTAAACAAGAACGATAACAAGTCTCTTTATTTATGCTCCTCGCCTCCTCGCCGATCCCAACACGACACTTGACTCAAATCGACCGATTGGCTATTCCAATTGCTACCGCAGCTACCATAGTACGGCCTTAGGCACTATTTGAAATTTATCAAAATTTACCGGGCGCAACGGTAAATTGTTTTTCTCGAAAGCAGAAGGGACTAGATTTTCTATTGCTTATAAAACATCCACAGGGGCATCCAAATATATATCAAAATTGTAAATAATCATTGTCCACCCAATTTTCAATTTTTTTCCTCAAAGATTTGATACCTATAATACCCACTCTTTGAAAGCTCGATTTGAGACTGTCAGGCAATATATCAACGAATTCCAAATTGATGAAAAATTTAAAATTTGTCTCGATGTACATGTTCTTTCATGTCGTCTTTACGTACATTTTCAATGTTTTTAGTGCCTTCAACATGTGTCATGAATATAAAAGTGTTGTGAGCCTCTCCGTAGAAAACTCTAAACAGCGACCGTCGCCCGAATCTCCCTGGTTTCTAGCTGGTGCAGTGCATGGTATAAACACGTACACGAGGCCGGGGTCTACTTGCATGTTTACGCTAATATGATTTTAAAACTATACTAGGGCAGAAGACGAGTGAGAATTTGGGAATAATTTGATTGTATGCATTTATATAATTCATTTAAACAAACAAAATACATATTTTGTTAATCATTGATATACACAAATTCTAAAAAATGGTAAACAAAAAAACTATTTTTTTTTAATGCCGACCGTAGATTTTCAGATTTGTGGGTCGGTCGCAAAGGGCAATACAACAAGTTTTTATTTTAGGCCTTAATTTCGTACTTTGCCACAAGTTTGATAATGCGATCTCTTAATTTTTTTCAGAAGAAATGTTTAAATAGAGAAACAGATTTGCTTTCTCATATCGTATTGTGCTACAAGTTTGATGATGTGAACTCTTTAATGTCTTAATCTTTCCGGTTTTTTCCAGAATAAATGGGTCAATAGTTATACTTTCTCATATTTTATTATGGTACTTATCAATGCACATATGATGATGTTATTTTCTTAGTCTTCTGAAGAAATTGTGCTGTTTGATCTCTTAATCTTTTCGTTTTTTACAGAAGAAATGGATATATAGTTATACTCTCTCTTATTGTTTAATGCTACTTAACAATGCAAAGTTGATGATGTAATTTTCTTAGTCTTCTGAAGGTATTAAATGCTCATATTATATTGTGCTACAAATTTATTTTGATGATGTGATTTCTTTATTTTTTCAGAGTAAATGCTGAAACGGTTATACTTGCTCATAATTTGCTACTTAATAATGCAAGTTGGCAAAACAAACTCTTTTTTTTTTGGAAATGGAGAAACAGTCTTACCTTCTCATATGTTTTCGTTGTATTACGCAACTACACTTTAATGATATGGTTCAATGAGATACTTTAATTCAACATCCATATTGTAGATATTTGTATGCCTCAGCAGAATTTGTTTTCATTACTTGTACATGCATTTACAAAGTAGGCAGCAGACCAAGTTTTATTTTTTCTCATGCACCTTTAAAACCGACTAGTGTATACTACTTATAACATTTAAGAGTTAGAAGCTCAAAATTTGGGTAAACCAATTTCTTGATCAAAATTATTACATTTTACTCAAACTAGCAGGACCCGCGGAATCCGCGGGATTCTAGAAAGGGGTGTAATTATATAAATAGAGACTCTCTAAATTAAAACCACTACGAACTTTATTTGCCATTCAGAAAACACCATACGTTGCCGATGCAACTTTACCGGTATATATTCTTTAAGCCCCTTTCACACTGGAACTGCGTAGAGTTGCGTAGTGTGGTGTACCGACCACGCATAAATTAGGTTGCGTATTCGTGGACAATGTTGCTTCAACTTAGTCCCTGCGTAGGTTATGCATAGGGTGGCGTACGATGGCGTATGGTTCAAATCCCTGTGCATAGGCACCACATACTTACAGCGTATACAATGTGCGTACCTACGCATACGATTGCGTATAACAGGCGTAGGATTGCGTACGTTTACATAGGTCTGGCGTACGGGTTTGCATATGGTGGCTTAGGCCTACTTTTTGCCCAAGCTGTTACTGCTTCGTCGGACTGGCGTAGGGTAGCGTACTGTTGCGTAGGCATGGCGTACAGTAGCGTAGAGTTGCGTAAAAATACATACTTTCTGCGTTAAGTGTCTAAGCCGAAAGTATGCGAACAAATAAAACATGTCTATTTTTGGTGTACATCTCGCGTACCCCATAGCGTCCCTCCGCGTATACTCACGTAGGCCCGCGTATGCTCGCCGTGGTCGGTGTGCAACACTACGCAACTATATGTATGGCCCGGTGTGAAAGAGGCTTTATATACCGAAAGTAATCACACGAAGCTGCATTACTATCCTGGCTGTGTATTAAAAACTGGTTAGACGGCCTCAATTGATTCTCAACATTTCAAACACCACTGGCACTGTGCAAAACTCAAATGATTTCACTCAAAATCGGTACTTAAGTGACAATTAATGACACCTAAAGTAAATAGCAGTTAAATACAATCTTATCAAATAATCGATGTTAGAACAAATACTTTGAAAATTATAATTGTGAGACAATCTTCACTAATCGATGTTAGAAAAAAATACTTTGACAAATCTTATTGTGAGTCTACTGACAAACTGGCCCATCAACCGCTTCGTATTTATCGTGTGCATTAGTATCAATAGACGTGGAGGGGAAGCCCAGAATCACAGCTCAGCCGGCCAGATGCATATTTCACTCTTCACAGTCGACGTGTACATTATTGTGAACTTTCACGCAGGCATATAGTTACTCGGAAATGAACACGAGAACGCTCTTGAAGATACGTAACTCTCCATCTTCAGCTTAAATGGCACACCCCCATATTATTATAAACAAAAACATGTTCATTTACAAAAAGGTATCCACTCAGAGAAACATGCAGACACATAATTACACAGCCCTATCCTTGCAAACACTCGAGCCAGCGCCAACACCAAGCTGTAGCTCCCGGCCCTGCCGGGTCGCGATAATTTTTTTCCGTACCACTAACGCGTCACATCGGCCAATTGTATTCCGCAGAGCGACTTGGTCAAAGACCACTCTCAAAACTGTACAGTACGAACTGTCCTGTCTTATGTATTCGCTCTCAATGGACTCTGTCTGTGTGTGAGGAAGGGGTGCATTGTTTAATGTGTACTTGTGTTCCTTGTGCTTTTAGATGGTGTCACGTGACACTGTCATGCGACTGTGTAAATGTGGTCGCCCCCTTGATAGTAGACGAAGTTGCAAATGTTTATTTACAGATTTTGTGCAGGTTCTTTGCGGGCTTCTTTGGGGGCTACTCAGAGGTCCGATTTGAGTCATCTACATATCAAATTAAATCTCTTAGTGACACTAGTAAAACATTGTAGATGGAAACCTACAGTTTTGGTTTCCTTTATTTTATAGCCTATTTGGTCTGCCTGACAAGGTTCGTCTATACTACTACTAGCTGTAATTTGAAGAAAAAAATATGAACTGAATAGTGTACGTGTCAATCATTACGTCATAGAAGTGGATAGGGCTTTCATAAAATCGATGTGATTTTTTTTTAACTTGCATTTTTATGTTCTGCTGCATTCGTGCTGTAATTATTGTTATACATCAGCGGTTGATCGAGGATTTGAAAATAATAGGGGGCACAGTCGGCAAATTTGAAAAATGTTTGGAGAGGGGGCAGCCGGATTATTAGAATGCGTCCCCCCTGGATTCGCCACTGATACATTGTACAGTTTTATATTGTTAACTGGTAGATGAATACTATCATATAATATAGACGTTGGATAGATTAAATGCATATGTTTTTTACCTTCTTTTTAGGTCGGAACCCTAAAGAAAACTCAGTCAAGTTTATTTTAATTGATTTAAATTATTATATAAAAAGACCTTTTGAAACACGAGGGATGTGCTTTATTCGAGTAGAGGGGGATAACTCTGACAAAGTACTCCCACTCAACCTCCTGGCACTAGACTGTCAGTCTCAATCAGCTGTAAAATATTAATGTCTTGGTTGGTCTTGTTTAAAACGATTGTTTTAATATTTATAAATATGATGTTCTCTCTATCATCACCATCCATAGATATCAGCACTATCATCATATCTCCACCACCATCATTACAATCATCATTTTCACCAACATCACCAATATTATCATTATCAATCAGTCTCACAAACACTACCACTGCTGTCATCATCACTCTGTGGCATAACACAATCATGGTCATCCCCACCCCATCCATTGCCCATCATCTCGAATGTAAATCAATGCAATATATTTCTATGAAGAGAAACAATTGTACATTAACAGTGGTGTTATTTGTGCGAACCAAAATCTTGGCTCGCAATCCTAAACAATTACAACAGATTCAAGCAGAAAATCCACAACATTCCAATTAGCTTCAATGTTATTCTTCAACACTCTTCTCTCACAATCAATTATATTTCAAACGCAATTTAGGAACGCGATCAATGACACTTTCGTCATCCAATTTTATAAATATTACAAAGTTTTGTTTCGCATTTAATTATTTAAAATCCTTCAGATTTTGATAATTTCTGTAAATAAGGTTTTCCTTCCAGAGCTTTAGTTATAACACTCCGTCATCAATTGTCAGTTTAGTTAAGACTTAATCGTCCATCAATAATTCATTGAATTTTAACCCGGTCCCCAACATAAACAAATCCGCTGCACCACCATGCATTATGGCTCAAGGCATGGGCACACAGAATATTTTTTTCAGTGGCAAAGCAATGGCCTCGCAACAGTGAGGCCCCAGGATAAAAAACGTGTCGATGTGCTATATAAGTGCCCTTTTGTGGGGCATTAATCCTCATTACTGTCATTTATGACCTAAGGGCGTAGGTCCCCTAGTTGATAGGCAAAGTAACATACACATGCTTAAGCAGTCACGCAAAACAAACACTGGCAAATTATTATTCAATAACATCTGAGAATGTATACTATTATCTAGATCTATTAAGAATAAATCATTGTCAAAATAATGCCATAAATTGAGGTAGGCCTACACACAAAAACAATCCAACTATATGAGCGACAGTGTATTAGGCGTGAAGAAAATGGTCTAGGAACGTGAGACGTAGATGTACTTTACAATTGTTGCTATGTTCATGATGCTTGACTATGATTGAGTGATATTAGGTTTGTATGCCAGTTTTTGAAATGAAAAAGGGAGCATATTATTTAAATACTTAAACATGATCAGTAAACTTTGTAGCGAATTTATGTCGAATACTATCAAGGTTTTCAGTTTGTAAAATATTGGACTTGTGTGAGACAAATATGGTGAACCAGTACATAAACGAATGGCTTTCGTTTGCAATCAATAAATATAGTAAATTTTAGTTTTGGCGCTGAGGCCCATACTAAATTGCAATATGTTATATACGGTTATTTCAATGAATTATAAAGCAAAACAAGCGTATAACATGTGATTAATGTCTTCATTTAATACAATAAACCAACATTCCTATAAATGGAAGTAGTGATGTGACGTATATTTTCATTTCAATTAACATTTTCATCGGTAATAAAACCCAAATCTAAAATAAATGCATTACAAAAAAACGCTGGTTAATATACAAGGAGATGTACAATAAATCAAAAAATTGCTTCAGACAAAGAAACACTCACCGATGAGTGCAAGTCGTAAAGCCATGTTTTGTTTAAAGATAAATAGGTAAACAAATATTTTTTGAAATAAAAGTTCACAAATTCTGCATAACTTTAACCTGTCTAATCTTCAAAAGAGTTAGAACACACCAATAATAAAATAAACAAAAAATATGTATAACAAATTCCTGTCTTAAAGATACTATGTCCCTTTTGCAGCCAACATCAAATTGTGTAGAACTTTGCAGGAATTATAAATATGTCATGTATGTCCTATCTGTGAAATTTAAACGTATAGCAGTGTCCTAATATTCAAATTATGCAAGGAAAATCGTTTACTTGCTGGACTTCACTGTCATACACTATTGAGTGACTGACTGTTTTTTTTCCTTCTACTTTGGTATTAACATACATAAAATGAGCTGAAAAGGGTACATGATCATTTGCCTACATCAATAACCCACTTCTTGTAATGGCCAAAATTAAACTGATTGAATCTTTGCGCAGCCATTCGGTACAATGGTCTGAAAATCAGGCTATCAATTACTGGCTCTATAGCTCTTAAGTCGATTCTACAACTAATAGTCGTTATTTTCCCACTAAAAAAACATTTTCAAGCCCCCCCCCCCTTTTTTTTTTAGGAAAGTACTTATTTAGTATTTACTTTCAAATGCCATTGGAATTTAACATTTTAGTTTTTTGGCCTGCAAATGGAGCATAGTACTTAAAGGGTATTATCTAATTGCATTTGCATATACATTGAATAACACATTAAAAAAAAATAACATACAGAAAACTGAAAGACAAAGTGATTAAAGAATGATAAATACAAAGAACATCAATAGAAGGAAGAAATAAAGAATTCCATAAGAGAAGGTGATTGAAAGAAAAAAACAAAGAGTAACATAAAAGAAGGTAGAAGAAGGAAGAAACAAAAAATAATATATGAACAGACAGAAAGAAAAACTGATAAAGAATAGGAAATGGAAATATAGAAGAGTAGATGAAAGATGGAAAAACAAGGAATAACATAAGGAATGGTAGGAAAATGATTATAGAACGAATAAATAAAAAGTTCACTGGACTCCCGCCAGCAGCCACAGCATAAAAACAACTGATCGAAGAAAGTTTTGCTGAGCATGCGCATTACCAACCAAAACACGCCAAAACATCACTGAGCTTTTCAGTCTTTGATGTTTCCACACATGTTTAAAAGGGTGCGCGAAACATCGCAATTTTTTTCTCGAAAGGAGGTACTTGACAGTATGAATGTGCTTAATGTTGCAGGGGAATTGCGATTAATAGCACTATTGCAAACATAATATAAAGTGGACACCTGGCGCCTGATCGTCAATTGTTTGTTTAGAAGGGGTTATGAATATAATATACACACATATTTTGGTAATTTAGTTTATTTGATAATAATAATAATAGCTCGTTCTTATATAGCGCTTTTCAGGACCGCAGGCCCTCTCAAAGCGCTTTACAGATAAGTTTATTATTACCCCGGTCATTGGATTCAGGCTTACCCGCACACAATATATGCACATTCTCCACTCCCTGGGGAGTATTCCAGCCAGGCGTCATTTTTACAAGCGCACACTTGCTAATCTAACCACATTAGCTTTCGCATCCTACCGGGTACCCATTTAACACCTGGATGTGGCAAATTAGATCAATTTCTTGCCAAAGAACATTAGTGCCGCGGCGGGACTTGAACCGCGGACCTTGTGATCCACAGTCCGGTGACATATCCACTCGACCACGATACTTCTTGGTATCTCTGTTATACAGGCTTATAGGGACCAATTAACAACAGCAACACAATATGGTGAAACATAAAAGGCATGTTCAACAATATTAATAGGTATTCTGAGAATGGATATTTAAACAAATTACAATGAAGAAAAAACAAAATCAAAAACAAAAAACAAAAATCGAATTTAAAGGTATTACAAAATGCTGGTAAGGCGTCGGGAATTTGGTTCAAATAAACAAACTAGAAGCCTATACGATTTTACAATATTCAATGATCATTGTCGCGGTAGAAATCGAGTCTAAAGTAATGAAATTGTAAATAATAAACTCTTTATGCTGTAAAGTGCCCTATCAAGACTATAGCTTTGGCTCTAAAACAATGTTTCTCGACTACATTTGACCAATTTGCTATTCCTGTTTGGAAATTATATATCAGAACTGCATATTCTAAGATTGTCATGATCGCAGCTACCATGGAATGGCCTCAGGCGCTATTTGAAATATTTGAAATTTACCGAGAGCACCGGTAAATTTTTGATTATTCAATTTTTCGAAAGCAGAAGTGTTTTTAGGGTCTAAATTGTCTAGTGATTATAATGCATCCACATGGGCATCGAAATAAATCAACATTTTAAAGAATTACTATCAATCCAATTTTCAAAATTGTAAACAATATAAACTGAAAAAAGGTATATATTCATCATTGTGTTGGAAAGTGTGAAATACTTGACTTCTCGTAATCATCCCAATCTTCAATCTTATCGCTAACACATGTTCAGGGGTGCCTACAGGTGTTATTCTCGTTTTGTTTTGATTATATTGTAATATTGTGCTATTTGTTATGGTTTTCTGTGGTAAATCATGATGATGTTATACAAACATAATAATAATACATTACTTCTGAGATATATAGTTATTACTTTGCAATCCTCTGCTATAATACTGCTTCGAATCTTAATACAAATGCATAAACTGTCTTTCATACTACCCTTTACCGTACGTATGGTCCAAATAAACAAAATCACGTGAAAATCACGTCAATATCAAGGTTTCGACTTGATGGGAGTTATGTTCTTCAAACACCGGACATTTACGTAAATGTGTTAATACGTTTATTGCACTAGGTCACTTAAAACACACGTACACTAAATCACGCAATTGTCACTGCAATATCACCATTATAATAACGTGATTATCCCTACCTTGGAGACCATGGTTTGAAAACCTAATATTCCCGTGTTTGTTTGGTTAGGAAATTACATCTTCATAAACGAAATTATCGCGTCACAGAAACACGTGAAGCGCTAGTGATAGTTTTAGTCAAAATATTTGCGTGAAATTCACGTGGGTATTACGAGGCTGACTTGAGATGAATCATGTTCTTCATTCACGTGAAATTTACGTCGAAGAGGAAATATGTTACTGTAACCCGCGTTCAACCAAATAATTACGCAAATGTTACACAATAAATGAACAAAAATAATGACGTTCTCATCCCGTTTCTGAACATCGTGTTTTGGATCTTCCATAAGTACGTCCAGGCGCGCAGAAAGCAGTTTGGGGTAAGAGGGGGTGGGGGTGGTTGCAAACATCCCATAAGAGAAAGCTAGTTGCAACTGGTCCAGTTGATGAACCAGTTAATGTCATTTGGTAACCCCGGAAATTGAAATGGGCTAAATGATCCAGTTGATCCAGGGCAGTTAGAATTCAACTGGTCTAGCTGAGCCATTAGAATTAGAACCATTTGGTAAAACTTCCAACCAGTTGAACGGCAACAACACTTCAATACTGGTACGTCTGTATTTCCAATGTAAAGGCATTTATTGGTAATAAGTAGACTTACATAATTTAATTTATCGATTTTTTTTCATATACTTGTATTTTATTGAAATTATTTTAGTCATAGTTAATGTTTCCCATATTCATGTTTAATTAAATGTAATTCATACAAAGTAGCGAAATGTCCTAATAACTGGTAATTTATATTTGTAGTATTTTCGAAATGAATTGCATATAACTAAATCATCAGTAATTAAGAAATTTGCTGTAAATTCAGATAAATTGTTTAAAAAACATAGATCTGCACGCACCCCGTATTCAATATGCAAATTAATTGGTGTCAGCTGGTTCAACTGGAAATATGCCAACATTCAGCCAGTCATCAACTGGTGCAACTGGAAATATGCACACAGACCAGTTATCAACTGGTGCAATGAAAAGATGCCAACAGTCAGTAATCAGCTGGTGAAAATAGAAATATGCCAACAGTCACGGGATTATCACCACGGAACATCAAGACACCCAAGAATAACTCATTTTTCACACCTGGAAATCACGGAATACCCAGCTTATATTAATAATCCGTTTGAGTCACGAGATCATCACCGCGGAACTGCTGGCAACTTTGACTACCATTTAAACAGGTGTTTTAAGACACCTAATAATGACTAATTTTCACACCTAAAAATCACCGATGCCCAGCTTAGATTAATAATCCGTTTGAGTCACGAGATCATCACCGCGGAACTGCTGGCAACTTTGACTACCATTTAAATAGGTGTTTTAAGACACCTAATAATTACTAATTCTTCACACCTAAATATCACGGATTCACAGCTTAGATTAGTAATAAGTTTTAGCTACGTGATCAACACCAAGAAATTTATGGTAACTTTGAAACCATTTAAAAAGGTGTTTTAAGACACCTAATAATTACTAATTTTTCACACCTAAAAGTCACGTATGCCCAGCTTAGAATAATAATCCATTTGAGTCACGAGATCATCACCGCGGAACTGCTGGCAACTTTGACTACCATTTAAATTGGTGTTTGAAGACACCTAATAATTACTAATTCTTCACACCTAAATATCACGGATTCACAGCTTAGATTAGTAATCAGTTTTAGCTACGTGATCATCACCAAGAAAGTTATGGTAACTTTGAAACCATTTAAAAAGTTGTTTTAAGACACCTAATAATTACTAATTTGTCACACCTAAAAGTCACGTATGCCCAGCTTAGATTAATAATCCGTTTGAGTCACGTGGTCATAACCAAGAAAGTTATGGTAACTTTGAAACCTTTTAAAGAAGTGTGTAAGACACCTCAGAATTACTAATTTAATATAACCAGAGATTCACGGACAGAACAATAAGACGATTAGCCGGTGTAAGTAACGTGATTATTATCATCAACCTTGGATAACCTGTGAAACCAATCGATAAAGGTGCTTACAAGACCAAATAATTACCTATTTATCACCACCATCGGTTACCGGACAAAAAACTCGTTGCTTGGTCAAGTGGTTATTTGGTCATAAACACTTGATTTACAGAGGTAAGTGGAATCACGCTACTCCAGTCGCGTGATAAATTGGTGGTTTTTAGGTTAGATGAAAACGTTAACAGGAGTACCTTTTTTTTTTAATGAAGGCACGTGTCGATAACGTTTAAATCTAGTTAAAAAGGCAACATACTTTAAAATCACTTAAAATACACTCCCAAAAGAGGTTACTTTTTAGTGTTTTGTTTATTGGGGTACTCACGTGTGACCCTCAATAAGATGTCGATTCTTACTTGCATACATATAATTCTTCTGATTATTCATGTTGTGTACCTTCAGATTTTAATGCAAAATTCGTATATGATTAATTTCTAACACTCATCTATTTTAATTTTAAATTTTGATTTTAAATCAAGTTTACCAAAGAGTTTTGAACATAGTTTTCTATTCATGTCAATGATTAATCATTCCTTTTCTGACATATCCATTCCTGAAACTTGAATAAACGAGACAAATTTAATTAATTTAAATCTATATGATTATAATTTGTTAAATGTTAACCGGATATATGGGCGAGGTGGTGGTTTTGCGCTATTTGTGGAAAAAAAACATATGATGTATATTGTAAGGAGAGGCATCGTTTTTAACTAAGAAACCAACTTAAAATGTGAATATATAATGTATACTGGTTTTATCGTTTATGACTAACTAGTACTTAACACGTACCTATTCATGTCATTTGTAATTAAGAGCTAACAATAATGTATGACATGCCTTAATATATGCTACAAGTCCCAGGTCATGGAAGAATGCAGTAGCTTGAAATTTTCTTGTTGTTATGTTTTCCCAGATTTTGAGAGCACCTCTCAAAGGAAGACAGAGACTTGTGTCTTGGTACCAATGTCTTTCCTTTTCTGAATGTGCTCCGAAATTTCCTCATTGAATCGCTCCCCTTGTAAAAGCATACTAGCTTGCTTTCACACTTATTTCTCTATCATAGAATAACTCACACTTCGATTTGTATTATTGATTCTTAATGCATATGTTGTTATTATTAAGTTCGTATTTAATGTACGTTCTCTATCACATCCTTCTTACTTTGATTACTATGTATTTTACATTTGTCTAGGAATCGATAATAATGTTTCCCAATGTTGATAAAATAAATAAATTATTCCAAAAAAAAATGTGAATATTTGTTTATTGACTTTTTAGATTAAAAAACTGTACGATTTTTACTGTCGGTTTCATTTAAAAAAGCCGGGATCAAATCTCAAAATATTCCTTGAAGTTTACAACAATGTATTTAACAAATTAAGTAATGAAGACAAGAGTATTCATGTAACTTGATATTTGAATATTTACTTGGTTTGAATATGATTTTATTCTTCATGAATTATTTCGGCTTAACTCTTTACTCAGTACATTCCCGATTATTAAAACCCCAAATCGTATTACACCATGTAGTCCTACAATTATTGATAATATATTCACCAATAACTTTGATTCAAATTATCACTCAGGTAGTCTATGTTCAGATATTAGTGACCACTTACCCATGTTCCGGGTCTCTAAAAAGCTTTAATATTAATATAACACCAAAGACGAGTATACACTTGGAAGAGTCCTGGCGATATCGCCAGAAACCAGATAGACTATATTGCCATAAATAGTTGATTTAAAAGAGCAGTGAAACATTCAAAATCATACCCAGGGGCTAACTGCGGGTGATTTGAACACTTCAGTGCAAATTAAAGAAACTGAACACACCAACAGTTGTGAGAATATTAGAGTTGAAACAGTTGAGTAAACCTTACATACGCGAATAATATACCGTACAAGTAAAGAAAGGGACCTAGACAAACAAATTAGGCAAAACTGTAATGAGGCAAAGGAGAGCTGGCTAAATGAACAATGGGCAGAAATTGAAACTCAATTTGATAAGAATATTAATATTTACCAAAGAATAAATGACATTTCAGGTAAAAAGTCTGGCTGTTCAAACCCTGGCTGTATCAATAGAAAAGATGGGTCAACGCTGTTTGAAAAGAAGAACAAAATGAGTAGGTGGACGCAATATATTGGTGAAATTTCTGGATATAGTTGGGAAGCAATGTCGAGTCTTGCAAATGTAGTCAAAGGGGAGAATATTCTTAAATCTAAAGTTTGTTTAACAATTTCAAAGATGAAGAAAAAAAAACCAGCAGGACCAGATAATGTCGTCACTCAAATTATAGAAGCATTAGAGGAATATGGAATTGATTGATTAACAAAAATTATCAATAAATATGTGATGGAGGAACATTTCCAGATGAATTGGGCAGACACATTTTACTTACTCTCCCAAATAAACCTGGAGCTGAGGATTGTGAGCAATATAGGACAATCAGCCTTATTTGCCCTATCGCTAAGATCGTTTTGAGGATTTTTGCTTTCAAAAGCAAGAAGTATAATAAATCTCATGGTCAGAAGGGAACAATTTGGTTTTGTAAACGATGCAGGCACAGTGAATGCAATAGCTGTGGTTAGAAATATAACGTAGAGAGCAGTGAAATGCAAAAGGATGTGTACATGTGTTTTATTGATTTTTCAAAGGCTTTCGATAAAGTGAAACATTCAGAGCTTTTTGAAGAGCTGAACAAGTTTGAAATATATGGGAAAGATTTAATGCTGCTACAAAGTCTATATAAGAATCAGTTTTGCATGCATCAGGGAAGAAGGAGAGTGCAGTGAATATAATAACATCAGATGGTGAGTCATACAAGCTTGTGTTATGTTGCCGGACCTGTTTAATATGTGTAGTGATAATAATAATAATAACAACATTTATAATGCGCACATATCAACCCCAAGAAAAGCTCAAGGCGCATAATAAGGCAAATACATTACAGAGAACGAAAATAATTGAACATAATTAAATATAATTAAACAACGTTAATTACATCAGATTGTGAAATATAATACGTCTTAACTAAGGAATTAAGACATTAGATTGGTTTTCACGATTTGTTGGAAAATTGGAGAATGAAAATGGGATACGAGTGGGTGGCCATTCAATCACAAATATTAGAGAAAGATCTCCAGAGGCTCCTGGATATAGTCGAAAAGGAAAATGAGAGGATGGGACAAGAGATCAACTATACAACGACAAAGTGCCTGGTAGTCTCCAACAAGAGCAGTCCAAAATGTAACTTGAAATTGAAAAAACAGGTTATTAAACAAGTCTCCTCTTTTAACTGCCTCGGCAGCATGATCACCGAGGATGCCAGATGTGAGACTGAGATCAAGAGAAGGATAGCTCTCACTAAATATGCATTTTCAAAGTTAGGCAAAATTCTGACAAATCCCTCAGTGGCTATGGGGACCAGAATAACAGTACTGATGTGTTACATCTACCCAATACTTATGTATGATAATGAAACATTGACTTCAGCCTCTAATACTAAAACGCATTTGAAAAGTTGCAAAATGTTTTTTGTTTGTTTAAGAACGATGAAAAATCCCTTGGACTGACAAAATTAGTAATGAGGAATTTCTTAGAAGAGCTGGAGTGCAAAGGAAAATGATATGTAAGATGTTGATCAGGCAGTTGAAGTTCATGGGTCACGTTACACGTGAAAAAGGCCAATATAATCTTGCTTTGACAGGGAAATTTGTTGGAGGTAGGAGCAGGGGGAAAAAGAGGATACTTTTGGATAGACAGCCTGCATATATTGTTGGAAGAGAGAGGAGTGAAAGATCTGGGAGTGGTTCTAATAGAGAAGGCTAGGAACCGAGAGGTGGAGAACAACATGATCGCCAAAGTCAATTGATCACTTAGAGAGAGGGAGAGAGAGAGACTAATAATTATCAACCTACCTCAAATCGCTTTGCAAAATAATTTGTTATCATGAGTGTGAACAAATCGTCATAATATGACGAATGCTAATGACGCATTTTCTATTGTTATCAACCGTTTTACTCAATTGCTTGACGAAAATGTTCCTTGATTTTTTTTTTTAGCAAACTAAAAGAGGCATGAAAAGCCGTAAAAAGCTCTTTTCCCAAAAAAAGTTAGTTTTCTAAACAATTAAAGTTATATACAAACCAATGTTAAACATACGTAGTCAGTTATAAACTCATTACTAAAGAAGCCTGAATGGAACTGAGACAGTTTGTGATCCACAACAAATAGCATCTGAATTCAATCAACATTGTATAAACTGTTGTAGACGGATAACCACATCAATGGTGTGTTCTCCTAATAGTAATTATTTTAATAATCATCTGACTGATTTTAGGAACAATTCGACCTTTTTGTATCGCATAACGCAACCAGAAGTTTTACAGATTAGTGATTCACCACACAACGTTAATTCTGTTGGATTTGATAATCTTAGTAATAGCTTTATAAGAACATTTATATATATATATATATATATGTATATATATATATAAATGTGTTATTTTGTACATCTCGTAGTATTTACATTAAATATCTCTCTTTCTACAGGCTTGAGTCCGAGATAAATTATAAACAAGAATTTACCCCTGTATTTAAAAAAATGTTACCCTCATCAATTTGATAATATAGGCCATATCTTTTTGCCGTCTTTATCAAAGTTGTTTGAAAAATGTATCTATAACCGATTATATTCATTTAGTTTTAACGACACATTCTCACGGACTCACAATATGGCTTTTGGAAAAATCACTTTACTACACATGCTTTGATAGAATTACAAAATAACGTTTTGACAGCAATTTATACCAATAATTGTGCGTTTGAATTTGCCTGGACCTTTATAAGGCCTTTAATATTGTTGATCATGGAGAACTTTTGTAAAAATTGGAACACTATAGGATTAGGGGCTTACCGCTATCTTTGTTTGAAAGTTATCTATGTAATAGATCTCAATATGTAGTTTATAAAAACAATTCCTCAAATTGGTCTTCTATTTAATACACACGGCGAACCACAAGGTTATATCCTAGGTCTTCTGCTGTTTTTGATCTAACACATTCTTATGAAAAAAATAAATTACATTATGTACGCTGAAGATACAACTGTAAAGTGACTCGCTAATAGTATTGAAGATCGGTCAAAAAATGTGTAATTTGTGAATGATATGTTACCTATTATATTCCTTTTACTGCACTTACCCTCTGACAGACAAACAACAACTGTAAACAATTCTCAAACCAAAAAGATATTAATGGTTTTCTGTGAAGGCGTCATTGTGCAACTGTCCTCGAACAGTGATTAACGTTAAATTTTCACAACCATTTATGAATTTTCCCAAAAAATGATCCTTGAAAATAAGACATAAGACAGGCTTTTACAAATATGTCACATCTTACATGTCTGGAATAGTATATAAAACGTGTACATTAACTGTGTTATGTCACGATGCTTATCAGTAGTGTTTTACTTAGATTTTTTCACAGTTAAGTAACAATCTAAAATGCGATTTGAATACGAAATAAGTAAACATTTTAGCTGAGCCATTCACTTAGTAAATTTCCTGCTTAGAGTTATTATTGAAATAAATACGGGTCCAGGGCCGGTATTCAATTTAATACTTGGCATAAGTAAGAAATTTACTAGGTAAATGGCTAAGCTAAGAAATTTACTTATCTAGTATTAAAATCGCATGTTAGACCCATACTTAAGTAAGCCAAAATCTAAGTAAAATACTAACTGATAAGTATTATAACATCACATGGTCAATACAAAATGACAATGACAATGAAAATGACAATGACAATCATTGTCGTTGTCATTGTCACAACTGCGTAAGAAAACCATATGTCTGCCAATCAAGGCCTCAAAATAATTGGATTTAGTCTGGTAGGGAGCTGTCTTTAATTTAGGGTAAAATACTTAGCCCAAAATTTGAACTGAATACCAACATTGGCTAAGTATTTTATCTAAGCCATAGAATAAGTAAAAAGCTTACACTTTGTATTTAAGTATTGAATGGAATACGGGCCACTTTCGCACACACCCATGACCTTATAAAACAATTTGAGGACAATGATCTTTATGAGCCCTGTCCGTTGTAACTTTGGAATATTATGAGGAAATGGGAGAAACGGGATTTTAAAATCACAACCAATCCAAATAAAACATATATCTAGAAATATTTATAAAAAAATTCAAAATAAAATACAGTACACGAAACAACAATTTCCGATTATAAACCAAAACTGCACATCGATTTTCCATGATTTAAGCGATTTATTATCTTCTGCGCATGTAGATTAACATGTGTAAAATCACTACCTTGATTCTGTCCCAGCTTATTGACGGTGACCCTCATGAGATCGAAGAGAAGAAAATTGTATTGAATGTTATTGAGACGACATTAACGGAGACAATCACAATTAATTCATTAACTAAGCGACGAATGTCCATCCGTAATAGATCAATGGTCCCAACAACAAAACAGACAAACATATACATTACATAATAATTCAAATTTACATTATATACCTTAAACATAAAGAGAGAGAGAGAGGGAGAGTATAAGGAGTTTAATAAAGAGAGAACAAAATCTAACCAACAATACTGAAAAACGGTGTAGACTAATTTCAATGATATGCGCTACAAATTATATTGTACGAGTATTATCTTTTTCTGGAATTTAGATAGTGAAGGGCGTGTTTTGATACAGTCATTTAAACTGTCTAAGGGATAACTCAACAATTATTTTGTTGAAGCAAGACTTTTCTATGGCTTGGAATATGTTTATTTCTTACATACCTTGTAAGATAGTTCAAACAAATAAAGAATTGTTCGGGGATAAATTTAGATATACACTTATACATAACAAAGTACTGTACACTTCAGACTAAAATGTAGGAATTATTGCCCTGTTGTCGATGCACAATATTTATTGTGAGTAATTAAATAAATTCATCAACAACGATTAGAGGTTCCGATGATTTAATTATGTATGTAAAAAATATGTGATCAAAAATGTAATCAAAAATAGATATTCATAATTAATTAAAGGTAATGCAAAGTTTGGGGAAAATCGGATCGATTAGTAATTCTATACAATTTACATATGTTTGGATGCCCCTGTGGATGTATTATAAGCACTATAAAATTTAGCCACTAAAACACTTCTGCTTTCGAGAAATGTAATAATCAAAAATTTACCGGTGTCCCGGTAAATTTCAAATATTTCAAATAGCGCCTAAGGCCATTCCATGGTAGCTGCGACCATGACAATCTCAGAATATGCAGTTCTGATATATAATTTTCAAATCGGAATATCAAATCGGTCGATCGTAGTCAAGAAACATTTGTTTAGAGCTAAAGTGATATCATCCTTGAGAGGGCGCTATACAATATAAATAGTTTATTGTCTATAATTTCGTCACTTTAGACTCGATTTCAACCGCGACAACAATCATTAAATACTGTAAAATTGCATATGCTTCCAATATGTTCATTTAAACTAAATTCATGATCCCTTACCAACACTTTGTAATACCTTAAATACATGTTTTTAAATATTACTCTTTTGTCGTAGCATCTTTTCACTAAACATAAATTCTGATTATAATATGTAAGTGTATTTATATAAATATACACTGATATATAGTCTGGTGATTCAAAGCTCAACTCACTACGTATAGCTACTTGCGCTCTTTTTATAGAAAATACTGCCTAATCGGTGACCGCTGATTCCCAATGGTCCCCTTCTTCTTAAGAGCTGATTTTATAAGATAACCACCTTTCAGTAGCCATGCAGGGAGATATAGTTCTTCCTAGCAAAACTAGTGAAGATAGGTTTTACACAAAAATGTAACCATATTATTGTTATCAAATTAAATAATATGTAATATGTCAATACCTTATAATAATTCCGAATCATTGCGACAAATACAGTGAAACCTGTCTATACAGACCACCCAAGGGAGACAAGAAAGTGGTCTATATAGGCAGGTGGTCTTAAGTACATGTTCCTTTAGTACATGTTTCAATGATAACACATTTTCCAGGGAAACAAAACATGCGGTCTATGTAGAAAGGCGGTTTTTATATAAAGGTAGTCACTAAAGCAGGTTTGACTGAAAACAAATTGAGTGCGTGTCTTTTAAAGTTATCAATTGAGATTATCCAGGTCGATCGATCATACACATCTATCAATAATAATATTATTATTGTTTCAACAATAATAAATTATTATTTCTATCACAATCCCTACCAAAATTAAACAAATGAAGTATCCAGGATGATTTTGAAGACCGTTTCCTGCAATGAAAAGAACACATACAAAAGTGAACAATACAATCAATTATTGTATCTATAAATATAAAATTAATGAACGAAAATGTATAATAGTTGTCCATAATTTGTATTTTGTTCAATTACCGTCTTCGGCATAACTATATTTTAATTTTGATAATAATCTAAAAGAACCCATAATGCCTTTGCATGTAAACATGTTTAAACATGCCCTTCAGGGCTCTTAATGAATTTATGTATGCACTCAATGTGATGCAAAGATGCAAAAACATCATATTATTATATTCCGTTTTACCCCTTATATTGTATTAAGATAATTTAAATACAAGATTGTTAATAACAAGCAACTTTATAAGATGCAACTATTTAATGACAACAAATGTTAATTTTATAAAAGAAAAGCTAGGAGACATTGGGCATTTTGTGAATGTGAATTTAGTAAAATAAGATTTGGAATGAGACAGCACAATGGATGTATACACGGACATGTTTTTAGATTTGATTTACGAGAAAAGAAATGGTTTTGAAGGAAAGAAAAATGATGCACTTAATTGCTTGGGAACAATGATGAAACAATGTTTTTTCTCAGAACAGCTGTGCATAAGGTTCTCTCTTTTTGGAATAATGTACACAACAAATTGTTCAGTATTATGAGGGTGAAAGATAAATTACAAATTTGTCTGATACGTAACGTACCCTGCCCAGTTACCGCTACCCCAGCCAAGTGGCTTATTACACACAACGTCCGTCTTCCGTTGCCCGAGTTTCTCTGGTGCGCAATGAAAACGCACAATTAACTTGCCTGTGGCCGCATACACATTGCAAGGAATGTGTGCACGTAATATGGTACATTGTTATTCATACAAGGCATTTTAGCTATATAACAAAAAGTCGTATTTTGCACGCTACTCCGAATTCAAAACCGGACATTCTGGCGGATCTAAAAAGGCGGGTTTTAATACGCCTCGCGGATCACTGAGATCCCGTTTACATGACATACAATTGCCGGGTTGCGCATATTTTTTTTACACAACTGTTTAGCCACTTCAGTCAAATATATTGTGCAAACAACTAGAGACAAAGTCTAGCATTTATAGCAGTTTTGTTGGATTGCTGGAGCTGTACATGTGTACATACTCGTTATTTGTTTCGGGTTAAATCTATCCTCTCTTCTTTTTCATTATGTTTCTTGTGTTCTCCTTCAATCTATCATCTTCTCTTTTGTCATGTATTTCTTTCTTTTTTTCTTCAATCTATCCTTTTTCTCCTTCGTTATATATTTCTTTGTTTTTCTTTCAATCTATCCCCATGGCCCCAGTTCTCCTTCATTATGTATTTCTTTTGTTCTCCTTTACTCTAACATCTTCTTTTTTGTTTTATGTATTTCTTTGTTTCTCCTTCAATCTATCCTTTTTTCCTTCGTCATCTATTTCTTTGTTTTATATCTGATTCCCTTTCTCCTTCTTTATGTATTTCCCTGTTTTTCCTTAGTCTAGATCTATGATCCTCTTAGCTCTTCAATTATGTAGGCCTATTTCTTTGTTCTTCCTTTGACTTATCCTCTTCTCTTTCCTTATGTATTTTCCTTGTTTTTCCTTCTCCATATCCTCTCCAGTATCACTTCCCCCCCCCCTTTCTATTATCTTCCCTTCCCTGATTGTACGTGCTTGCACATATAGTTCGCTGACGACTTAGACTCTTTCACCAGAGCACTTCTTGGATTTTTTTCGCGAAAATGGCTAAACAGTTGTGTAAAAAAATATGCGCTGCCGGGTTGAGCGCGGCTCGCGGATTCAACCCCCGAGCCGAGTCACTGTGTAAATACTGTAGTTGTGTAGGCGTTAAAGTATACGCGCGCGGTAAAAATCATTGTTACGTCACAATGACATACCTGCCTGTATTACTGGAAACAGACGCGAGTAAAAAATGTATATCATTTGTAAAAAAGTGCCTTGTATGGGTAACAATAATTATATTGACGAGGATTCTTTCGGGGTAAATTATAAATATTGGCCGCGGTAAAACCACATTGCCCTCGTCCTCGGGGCAATAACAGTGTTGATCGCGCTACGAACGTATAAACGTGCATGACGTCACTGTGGAGCAGTGAACATTGCGCTTATTTAGGTGTTAATCATTTTTTTAAACATCAAGTTTCTATTCATTATTCCTATTGAATATCATTGATGAAGAAGTTTTCGAGGTTTGAACTTGGCCATGTAGCCCTGTGATGCTCCTGCCCCTTTTTCCCCTCGCTCATACACACGCGCTTCTTCAATGTATGTGTATCGTGCGCAGGCGCGCCGGAAGCAGTTTTGGATTGGGGGGGGGGGGGGGAGGGGGCAAACATTCCAGGGGGCTCACCTTCCAGGGGGAGTGACGTAATGAGAAAAAACGTTCGGAAGGGGGGAGGGCAGACGAAAAATCTGCATCAGCACCAGTCTTACACGTTACATGCAGGTCCCGCGGAACGTTTTTCAAAGTGGAGTATTAACGATCAGGTAGAGCGTAAATTGGCGTGCGGTCAAAGGCATGAGCCTCGGCAGGGGGTCAAGGGGCTGAGCCCCAGGAAGCTCAGGGTTTTAGGTATTTTATTACGGTTAGATGTGCATCCAGGGGTCCTCTTTTAAGGCAATTGACGTGTTCCAGGGGGGGGGGGCAGAGCCCCCGGAAGCTCAGGGGTTTTAGGTATTTAATTACGGTCAGATGAGCATCCAGTGGCCCACCTTAGGGCCCTTGGTGGGGTCCAGTGGGCAGAGCCCCCGGAAGCTCAGGGCTTTTGGGTTTTTTAGGTATTTAATTACGGTCAGATGAGCATCCAGGGGCCCGCTTTAGGGCGCTTGGTGGGGTCCAGGGGGCTTAACCCCCGGAAGCTCGTTTTTGTTTAGGTATTTAATTACGGTCAGATGAGCATCCAGGGGGCAGAGCCTCCAGAAGCTCAGGGGTTTTAGGTATTACATTGCGGTCAGATGAGCATCCAGGGATCTGCCTTAGGGCCCTTGGTGGGTCTGGGGGCGGAGCTTCCGTAAGCTCTGGGGTTTTAGGCATTTAATTACGGCCAGATGAGCATTTTTTATAACTTATTTGTGACATTGGCAGGTCACTTATATTTTCTCTCCGTCTTTCTTTCTTTTTCTCTTTAACATACTTTTTTCAAAAAGTGAGGGGGGGGGGGGGGGCTCGAGCCCAGCCACTTTGCAGACCATGACATAAAGGCTTCTAAATAAGCGTATTTTTCGCCCGACTGTAATTTGGGAATTTCTTATTTTCCAACAAACGCATACAAAGGTATGACTTACACAAAAATTGAAAAAAAATACCGGAAAATCATGTCATAACAGCAATATTTTTAAATCACTGGTATCGAATAAGAAATATACCACCCCCCCCCCCCCATCAGTACGCCAGCGTTCAGGGGCTCATGTCTTCTCCCCCCTATAACAAATAAACAGACACGCTTTCCCATTCTCGCACAATATGTCCACGATATGCGCGTATCGCTACTATAAAGACCTACATTGATAATTACCGTATAGGTGGCATGCGCAATGTTTATGAAATTTAATACCTGTGAACTTTCCTTTTTTTTTAATGGAATTGTATATGTGATTTAATTCAGGTTTTTATTATTGTTATGTTCTCTTGGGTTAAAAATAAAAACCATGTTTACTCCTTTACTGTTTTTTTTTTTTGGGGAGGGGGGAGGGGCGTTTTTGGGGGGCAAAAATGCGTTTTGCCCCCCCTCCCCCCACCCCACTTTTTTGATTGGGGGGGGGGGGGGAACTGCCCCCCTGCTCCCCCCCCCCCCCCCCCTCACTCTCGGCGCCTATGATCGTGCGCATGCGTTGTTTATGCTCCATCAGAGGTAAAATTTACACTGCCCTTGAATTTTTTTTTAGGTGTTGTCGTTTCTAGTTTGTGGTTTCTTTTCTTTAATGTAATATAAAGTTTTGGTATGGGTTCATGACTTTGGTTCAAATGAGAATAATGGAAGCATATGCGATTTTACAATATTCAATGATCGTTGTCGCGGTTGAAATGGAGTCTAAAAATGAAATTGTTAATAATAAACTTTGTATGATGTATAGCGCCCTCTCGAAACTGATATTTCTTTAGCTTTAAAACAATGTTTCTGGACAACAATCGACCGATTTGCTATTCCCGTTTGAAAATTATATATCAGAACTGCATATTCTAAGATTTTCATGGTCGCAGCTACCATAAAATGGCCTAAGGCGCTATTTGGAATATTTGAAATTTACCGGGAGTACCGGTTTTTTTTTTTATTATGACATTTTTTGGAAAGCAGAAGTATTTTAGGGGTTAATTTTGTTTTAGTGCTTATAATACATGCACAGGGGCATTCAAATATATCAAAAATTTCCCAAAACGTTGCATTACCGACCCCCCCCCCCCCCCTGGCCCTTTTTTTGTATAAATTATAATATATTTTGTTATCATTTGTTTATTTGTATATATTTGTTTGTTAGTAAGTGTGATCACACCAAGTCTTTCGTTTTATTTGTGCATGGCTAGTCGTCAACAAAACGGAGTTTAGTTACCGGTCAACTCTGGTTGTTGCTACGACAGGCAGCCAGTGAAATTGAACTCGTTTAATCAAATTATGGAAATGCAAGCATAACTTTAAAGGTATGACAAAGTTTTGGTATGGGGTCATGAATTTGGTTCAAATTAACATATTGGAAGCATATGCATTCCTACAATATACATTGATCGTTGTCGCGGTTGAAATCGAGTCTAAAGTTATGCAATTATAAATAATAAACTCTTTATGTTGTATAGCTCCCTCTCAAGGTCAAGATATTAATTTAGCAATGAAACAATGTTTCTTGACTGAAATCGACCGATTAGCTATTTCCGTTTGGAGATTATATATCCCAACTACATATTCTGAGATTTTCATGGTCGCAGCTACGATTGTACGGCCATAGGCGCTATTTGAAATTTATCAAAATTTACGGGGAGCACCGGTAAATTTTTATATTCAATTTTTCTCGAAAACAGAAGTGTTTTAGGGGCTAATTTTTGTAGTCCTTATAATACATCCACAGGGGCATCCAAATATATCAAAATTGTAAAGATTCACTATCCACCCAATTTTCAAAATTTCCCAAAACTTTGTATTACCTTTAAACAAACATCATTTGGGCTCATTTTTCCTGAGTAAGGTGTCATATGAAAGGGCAGAAATTGAACTTTCTAGAAATGTAATTTTCCCTTTGAAATTCAGATACCGCCCTCCAAATGACTTTTTGGTTTTCTCTCTTCAAATTATTTTTAATCTCTCATGCCTGAAATATGCATCATATGAGTTGCACTACATGAAATAAGAGGATCTAAGCTTTACAAGTATGTGTCATTTATGAATTATAATTTTAATTAAGTTATGACCAAACATCGATAATTCTCGGTTTCGTTTTTTCTGAAACGCACTGTACAGTGTGAGTCCAAAAAAAAATACACCTAGAAAATTGCTAATAATTTTTAAAATCATCTATGAACAGTAAATTATTATACATCTTATGAAAGAGTGTTTTATCCCAAATCATTTGGTATAATGTTTGTGTGGTATGTGTTCCCGCTTGGATGAACAGGAGGCATTGTTTGCGAGAGTGCACAAATCGACTTGCGCCAAAGTTGCTTAAGTGATGTTTGAATAAAACAATTAGGATTTGGGTATTAATTCGGTTTTGCAGATCCAAATAACATCCCTAACAAAATTAATCATGCCACACATATCAAATATTAAAGAACATTTGTGAGCGCGTGTATGTGTGTGTGTTTGACTTTGCTTCTGCAAAAAGCATATGCAATGCATTTCATTTGAAACATTCAATTCATACTCTCACTCCGCTAATCCCTACATAATACATACTGTAGGCATCACTTTGGCGCAAGTCGATTTTTGCACTCCCGCAAACAATGCCTCCGGCTCATCCAAGCGTGAACACATACCACACAAAATGATACCAAGTGATTTGGGATAAAACACTCTTTCATAAGATGTATAATAATTTGATGATCATAGATGATTTTAAAATAATTAGCAATTTTCTAGGTGTCATTTTTTTTTTGACTCACACGGTATAGTCTTTCTAGTTTGTTCCATCAATTTTATTCGATTATACACCTTCTTTCCCCGATACTTCTCTTAGTCTCCATGTTCACTTGTATGTCCTTCTTTATTAATGCTTCTTTACTTTAGGCTAAATAATTTTTCTATCTTATTTCAATTGTTTGTGTGATATCTATTTTTAGAATTGTCTACCCACACGACAAACAACTACTAGGACCACATCATTTTTGCTGCATAAAGTTTCCCTCAGCTGTCTTTGAATAAAATAAATATACAGAGGTAGAATCTAAGTCTGTGGTTTTATATGAAATTAACCTATATGAATGGACGTCAAAAGAGTATGCAAATATTATATTTTACAAGGGCCTTTACGCTTGTCAAGCCTTTTAAATTGCTCGGGTGGTTCTAGACTTTGCGAGTTTAGAAAAGTTTTAAAGGGATCCGGCAACTTTGTCTTAGATCCTTTAAAACAAATTGATTTAGCTCATGCTGCAATGATAATTATAAACATTTAGGTCAGTCAGGATCCCCGTGACTTTTACAAGCCGATCGCCTGTCTGATTATCAAGATATTTAGGATTTAAAATCGAAATCATGTTTTGCGTTTGTCAAACGGTTTTTATAACACTACAGTCTATCGGGGAAAGCGAGTATGGGAAAACCGGTCACTCAAAGATTTTTACTTTTTTGAGACACGTGTTGATTATTTTGAAACTCAATTTGTTAGGGCTTCAATATAACACCATATCACAGACACTGATAACACGTAGGGCCGTGCATCTCAGATTTAACATTGTTAAACTATCCCTTTAAGGCAATGAAAAGGTGAAATCTTTCTCCATTCATAACGTGAATCCCCCTCGGCAATGAAATGAATGGATGAATGAATTAACTTGCTATGGAAACTGAATAGTGGATTTCAGTAAGAAAAAACATGGATGGCTACTTTATTCCGATTTTTTTTCCAATTTTCAATAATGCATGCGAAATAGCAAATTTAGAAGAACACAAAATCTAAACAACTTGAACAAACGATCAAACAAATGAAAACATTTGCGTCACATTTCAACACAAAAGTTTTGATAATATTTACTAGTCATGATAATACTAAATGCTTCACCATTCAAAATGTCGGGCCTTTATACGCTGATTTTTGTTATCAAGATATAACAGAATTATGTCAAAAAAAGTTTTCGGTAACATTTAAAAACAAAATATAGAAGCAAGTGCCATTACTTCTTTTTCCACAAAGTGTTCGCTAGGATGTTTGTTTTCACCCAGTATAGTGGTTAATTTATAAAAAAAAAGTTGTCATTGTGATTTTATTTTCCTCTTCCGATTAGCGATAGAACACTCATATTTGACTAAATACCATTTTTAAATATTAAAACAAATGTCGCAGAATTGTCCAAAGGCAGTAACATAACTGTTTTCCCAGATCAGAAAGTGTAGTTTTAGCATGACGAAAGTCGATCAACATCTTTCTTGAATTGCAAGCGCTGATTCTGAAGGTCTATGTTTGTGTTCGCTGTTTTAGTTACCTCAATGAATAAAAACAAATATTAAATGCGTATGGCGGACTAATCGTTTACGGAAAAGATGGATTTAATAAGTGATTCAATGTTCAGTATCTAATATAGGGTTTGACCTTAAGGTCAGGCAAAATTTATAAAGGTGATATCTATGGAGTTCGAGGTCAAATGAAGAAATATCGACGAGTCAGAGGATTTGGGAGACTTCAGTGATGACACCACTTGCATGAGTAACGGTAGCTATAACAATTGAACGCGAGCGAAGTTTAATCAATGGTCAATACTCTTAGAGTTCGTATAGCTCTTTGAGCCTAATTGAAATAAAATGACGATGGCAACAAGTTGTTGACAATGCACATAATTATGTTGGAGCTTAATTAAGCATAACCGAGGTGGTAATGGATAAATCTCACTCCTCAACTCAGATGAAAGTAAGTTAGTAGACGCCACCGAGAAAGCATACGCACTCAACCATCAATTCCAAGCGGTGTTTACGATATAAAACCCAGTTCTTCCTGATCTGCCACGTCTCCATTCGCTTTTTTTTTTATCAAGCCATATATACTCATTAGAATGGCAAGCACCAACAAACTGGAGATTGATAAATAAGCTGATCCAGGCGTTTACATGATCAATCCCTGGATGTTGTGACTTTTTTTTCGTAGACAGTCAACAGCCGATCCCTTTGGTGATGGAAGGGTGCATGTGCCAACAATTCAGAACACTGTACAACGTGAAAGTAAACACAGGCTCGGATCTAGCTGTTGAAAATTTCTGTCAGTTCTAGACGAAAGGTTTCGACAAGTGTTGCTGCCATATTATCTATTTATACATTTTGCCTGCTACTTTGCACCGAATAAGACAAATTGTCTCTATAAACAGGTGGTCTTTGTACACAGGTGGTCACTAAGGCATGTTTGACTGTATTGCCATTAAAGCGAAGAATGAGTCCTGGGAAGAGGTGAAAAATAATTTGTGAGCGTTATCATTCTTATTATGCAAGTGTGGAAGAACATCAGATAAGACATGTTCCCTGAAAAGCATGGCTCTTCAAATGCCTTCATATTCTAAATATGTCATGTAACATCTTAAAACTCCAGGGTATGATTTGTACGCCACGTGTTCGTGTAGTCCCATATACATCTTTCTGTGTACAGTGTTTGTAACTTTACGAAGACTTGGCCAAATTTCTTATCATTTTGATGATTCCAGAACCTTGCAATACACACAGATTCTTATATGCTAGATTATCAACCTTTTCTGGTCGATTCCACACCATTTCTTTTACAATGCAAACTCAACTTCATCTTTAAGTGCAATGTGTTTTAATATTTTTGTATCACAATTCGGCAACATCACAAATCTTCTTTTTTGTAATTACGTTTCAAAAGGCTAATATGCAAAACGATGTTTTAAATCTTTCTGCAAGGTAAAAAATATCGCTTTATCAGTCAGGAAGAAAGGTAGAAATGTTTCAGTGACTAAATATACCCCCTATTCTTAGGTATAGCACACCAAAAATAAGTACAACAAACTCATGTTATTTAATGATTGCAAACGATCAAGCTTTATGAAAGCTTCAAAAAACAGAAATGAAAGCGGTCAATGCGTTGTGATTTTATACCATTTTTTTGAAATCGCAAAATTACCGAAAAACCTGACAGAAATGGTCAAATTGGCAAAAATGGCACAATTTGACAAAGTTGACAACTTAATTCATCACTTTCTCGGACACAAATAATAAATCAAATTATCAGACACTAAAATATCATCTTTGTGGTAAAAGATACAAAAAAGAAAATTCATATATCTTTTACCGTTTTGAAAACAGAAGCCACCAAAATAAGTCATTTTTGCAATTTTTGCGAATCTGCAGATATAAAAAAGTTGTGAAAATAACTAAGTCCGCCTAATTAATATGCGCATAGGTAATCAAATTAAAATCGAACATGATACATCAGTGAAACCTATGTATATCTGACAGGTATGGAAATATATTTTATTTGAAATTAAAACAAAATCATGGATATTCATCAAATATGCAAATTAGGTCATTTCAGCTAATTATATATTCGCGTACTCATCATGCAAATTAAGAAAGTCAAACTGTTCATTTTGGGGGCATTTTTTAAATCATTTATTTATAGATCATATTTACACCAAATATTAACATTAAATTCCAAATATTTTTGCAATGCCAATAAAATATGGCGATGGAAATTAATTGGATCACCGTCACAGCTTTTTCCTCATGTGTTTCACAAATTATTCAGAAAAACCGATCTAATGATAGGAATTTGCAGACCCTCAGCTACATCACAGTATGTTTGTTCTTTAAAAACATGTCAGATTTAAGGATTTATGACGATTTTCCGAGAAACCATTCAACAGCCAATAACATTCCACAGGGACTGAATTTTAGAGTAACATAAAGTTTGTAGACCCCAATACAGTTGTGGCAACCTTGAGTGTACACAACAAAATTTATTCAATGAGTGAAACACATGAGGATATTGCATTTTTTGTAGGGGAGCTTTATACATTGAGGTGCATTTTCACCACGCAGAATAACAGTGCAAGTCAATGGGCGATCAGCGGGCCATGTCACACATGGCTGAAAAGACAATATTATAATTAAATAATTTAACATATTTCCCACATGCCCACAACAATGAAACTAGACAGAATTGTAGTTAAAGGTATGCCTGAAATATTATGTGAAATAATTTGTTTTAAATATTGTTAAGTTTTTTGAAAATAAATTTACAAAAATTGCTATTTCTATCAACTGACTGCTGTTGTGTGTGTGTGTTTTCGCGGGGAAGACTGTGTGCACAGGCAGTGTGATCACCCTACTATTCTTAATAAGGTTTCCATTACGTTTTTTTTTTTTTTTTGGGGGGGGGGGGTTGGGATAGAGAATGACTTTGCTGGCGACAGCAACAATTTTAGTGGACAAGTTGTTTTCTTTTCTGAATATGTATGCTTTAGTCGCAAAGATGCCTCGTTCAGTTTTTAGTGTTGGGAGTAAGTCGGTGCCTAAGTGACCACCTGTGTCTCCCATTGCTGGTCTTGATAGACAGGTTTCACTGTACTACTTGAGTACACTTTTCCCAGAAATATATTTACCCATAATTGATTCATCCAAATGCAAAATTGATTATATTCCTCATAGATTGTTATCTTCAATTTATATTTGCTGTAAGTACTGTGGACGTAAAGAATATTGATTTTGTAGTATAAAGCGAGTTTTGAAGGTTTTGCATGAATTTAGTTTTAAATCGAAATATCGATAATTTTTTGGAATTTATATGGATATTTTATCTGGAAGTTTTGAGAAGTTTGCTCTTAATCGGTGCAAAGTAGCCATACTACTTGCATTTGATTTGTATATGGACTTCATTGCTATTGATGAAGCATGCATATCACTGAACAAGGACAATGGTAGCTCAGAGACACGCCTATATCCTTTCACTTACTCTCCTTTGTTGGACTGTTGTACACAAAATGGTGGTCACTCAAGTGGACTGAATTGATCCTTTCAAGCCAAGTAGTCAGTTTAACACAGGAGTGAGTGTACAGCAAATGCAATCTTATACTAGTCCAATGCAACTTGTACTTTTTGCATTGAATTGAATTAAGATGTAGACATACATCCTAATCCAGGCCTATGTCCACATACGAAGCCTGTTTGTACACTTACATAACAGGCAGAGACAGCAGTGGAATTGTCCATGGACTTTCAGCAGAAATTATTTAAAAGTCATTATCTAGCAGACTTGAGCTCATCTTTACCAACCCATCAATTACTTCACTCTCCTCTAAGTGACAGAACAGCGCGTGGAGTTGAAGTTTATCTTAATAGAAGTTTTATTATTCATAAGAATGAGTCTTATTCATATTAATCTTTTGAATGTATGAGTCTTCTGATTTCTACTCGTCGGCAAAATCTTCTCCGCATAATGATCATAATTGGCCTCTGAGGACACAGGATCGTAGACCTACTGCTGCTATATTCTTTCTTGAGTCTCTCAACTTCCTTGAAACATTAATGGCAGAACCACAGCGCCTCTTGATTGCAGGTGGTTTTAAATTCCATCTAGATAACCAAAACAATCGTGAAGCCAGTACCTACGAACATGTATTGTCTTCTGTGAACCTCGTATAACATGTAGACAAAAGTATGACAAAGCACTTATTTGAGCAAGGATTGACTGACAAATTTTGGACCTAAAGGGTGGTATTCTCGAAAGCGGCCTAAGTTAAATCAGTGGCCTAAACCTGGTTTAAACCATGGACTATCTTTTTTGCTATTCTCGAAGGTGGCCTAAAGATAAGCCAGGCTTAAATACGTCATAGTTCGGCCTAACTTTAGGCGGCTCAGAGGGCAGGTTTAAATACGTCATAGTTCGGCCTAACTTCGCGTGACGTCACCTTTTAGTTAAATCGACTGTCCGCGGAGAGTGAACGGTAAGTTTTGCATTTGAATTTCTATATTTGATAACAATTTACACTCTTTTGTATGGATAAGCGCTCATGAAAGTTACACCAGCTAATACAGTATTGTTGTTACTTTAATGTTGCTGTACTGATGATAATCTAAAATGCTTTTAACTGAATAAATTTGGGGAAAACTTGGTAAATGTTCACAGTGTTGCAGACCAGTCCCATACGTGCATATAATTGTCGGTTAATATTTTCGTTTCCTGAGATTGAGCAATTTCTTACCGCCTTTTAATACCGGGTAATTTTTTTCTTGGCACTATTGTACTTTCGTACGCATATACCACCTTAACACCAACTTAAAACTATCATTGCTAGACGTAGAAACTACTGTTATAGTGGATTTTCGAGACGCTGTTGCCTAAAAGTGGACTAGCAGTAGCACTAGGCCTAAATTTAGATCTAGCTGTCTCTTTCGTTCGTTAGCCTCTGATTTGGGTAGGGTCGGCTCCTCTTTTTCAGCCGACCCTACCCAAATCAGAGGCTAACGAACGAAAGAGACAGACATTTCGGTCTGGTATCACCTCTGCCTGAGCTGCAGTGCTAGTTGTGGCTGTTGGTGCGATAATTTTCTACAGGATGGTGATGATTTTCATAACCAACCATCCCCCCCCCCCTCCCCCAAGAAAAACATTTTTTAAAACAATATTACTAGACCTAGATCTAAATTTCATCAATAAGAGTCTAGTCTAGACAGGTCTAATAGAAATTGAAAGGAAATGGACAGAAGCTTCCTTTTTTGACATACATTTGCTGATAATGTTACAGTAGTTTAGTCTAATAATACTATTAGGCCTAGAGTCTAGTTAGTAAACTACAGAGAAAGAGAAATTGTAATTTCTTATCAAATATCAACATAATTAATTAATTTTCATCTTGATTTTCTGCTATTTCAGGTTCTTTTCAATTGATGCACGGGGATGAAAAAAGAAGGCCTCTCCCAAGCTACGGTGTCCCGCCTTGTGAAGTCCATCTCAATAGCCATTGCCAGGAGATCGGACCAATACATCTCAATTCCTTCAACAAGAGACAGGCAGTCCTGCAGAGTGCAGACCCAACATGAATTTTATAATTACTGCCATTTCCCTGGCGTTAATATGGTCGGTGCTATTGATTGCACCCACATAGGCGTCTTTAAGCCAGTTGGCCCAACACCAGTTATTTCCTGAACAGGAAAAATAGATACTCCATTTTTCTTGGAAAGTCTGCTGGTGAGTAAAGCTGTAATTACTCCTAAATTTTGTAAACTAAATCATGTTTAGGCCTATACAATTTGTATTAAAAAGATCTGCTGATTTTATGAATCTACAGATGTGTCTACAGGTACATTATGAAGTGATTTAAAATTGTTTTGTCTGATGAATGTAGGTGCAATCTACACTCAAACTTGTATTCATTTTACATCGGCACGAGCTAATATTTTCAGCTCGATTGCCATGGCTACCAGTCACTCCTGACAGTGACAGCTTGGCCTCAACTTTTGGGCGGAACTATCTCTGAAAATAAGACACAAATAATCAACAGTTGATTAACTACTTTCAAATTTGGGTCAGAAGAAAATTCAAACCTACCACTAACAATTCTAGACCATATAAGACTTATCGACCTACAGACTGCAGTACAGTACAGTGCAGTAAATTTTCATTTTACTTTTTCCCCTTTCACGAAGCTCATTTTGGGAGATAACATAAACAATAAGACAATCTTTGGTCTAATGTTAGATTGAACTAAAATGGAAAAGTTGGGCTCTAACGATTAGGGCCTTGTAAAATCTACAACCCAGGCTGCGTTTACATCTAGGTTAGGCCAACTGTCGGCTGGTTATCTAAGTAAGATGTAGACCTCTAGACTTGATTTTAGGAAAGGGACTAACTTGGCTATAGACTTTAACTACTTAGGGCTTTCTTAGGCCATGACATGGCAAGTAAAACTGGGTGCAAGCACATTTATGAGATAGTACTGCAAGAATGTGTATGTTTGTTCTTGACTTTAAAAGAGATACTGGTAGTCATTCTGTAAATCAATGATTACTAGTAACTGAGTGGGGAGGGGGTGCCTAGTCACTGCCTACATGAAAGGCGCCTTAATTTTTTTTTAAAGTTAGAATATGATTGACACTATAACTAAGACCAATTATCAAAGGAGTAGATCTTTGATATTTTAATGAGGTCTAAACCTTTTTAATTTTGTTTCAGGATGATGTTCTTCTTCAGTCGAATAAATGAAGGCAAATTCCCTGATAATTGAGACAAATTCAGAGAGAGGAAGGAGAACTACTGAGCTGCTGAATTTCTGACAGGTAGGCTGTACGAATAAATTGTTGTTTGTATGACCAGGTACTTCAAGGAGGGCATTTGTTCATTCACATTTTTCCATTAATACTTTCAAATAATTGATTATGCACTCCACTGTTACCACAATGTGCATGTAAGTCCACTTTGGTCACAATGTACATGCAAGACCTTGTTAATGTTTAACAAAAAAAGGGGTACAATGTGCTTCCTTTCATTTTCTTTCTCTTTTTATTCAACAGACATACTTGCAAGGACTATGAAGTTCTACTTAGCCTCTTTAATAAACCAGACTCTATCTGCTGTAACTGTGACTGCATGGGGATCAAAACCTTTGTATTATGATCCTCATAACATGAAGCTAACAAACAAGCAACCATTGATAAAAAGCCTGATATGTCCTTGTTGTGTGTGTGAACCACAAAGCAACCATCGCTCATAAGGATGTTTTTATGTACATCAGATGTTCATTGTTTCACTGGAAAAATTGTGATTTTTGAGTCATTTAAGAAATCATGTTTTATAATGTGTTTTATAATATAGTGCAAGTCATGATATAACAGATTCCC
This sequence comes from Strongylocentrotus droebachiensis, assembly GCA_035222895.1. NCBI lineage: Eukaryota > Metazoa > Echinodermata > Echinoidea > Camarodonta > Strongylocentrotidae > Strongylocentrotus > Strongylocentrotus droebachiensis. Next base: position 193,762 of record JAVYIG010002000.1, on the reverse strand, counting down.
TGCAAAAGAAAGACGGCTCAAAAGAAGACTATGCTTTGTTTTTAAAAATTGGGAAAAAGTAATGTAACAAACTTTGAATTCTAATAATTTCAAATAGCAGATTATGAGGCTATTGGAGCTTAATATTTGACCTTCAATTTTTTAATCGTATTCATCGTGAATTACAATATTTTCTGTTTTAAGAAAAATAAATAAATTGAATATTATTGTTGATATGTTATATACAATATTCCTTTCATATCTTTTGATATTAAGTGTGCATACTGTTGGGTTCATTGAATTATACATGGAAAAAGTCTGGAAATAGAACAGTGAGAGAACAGAGAGCCAGCGAGAAAGAAAGATAGAGTAAAAGAGAAAGGGAACCAAATGAGAAAGAACAATTTAATGGTGAGAGATGTCATGAAAATGAGAAATAATCAATGATGTGAGATAGTGTGTGTGTGTGTGTGAGAGAGAGAGAGAGATGGAGATAGGGAGAAAGAGTTGGGGGGGGGGTACAGTGCCCCCTTTTTCAAATGCCCCTTTTTATATAGGTAAGTGCCCTTTTAACTTTGTAAGAAGTGCCCCCTTTTCCATAGGAAAAGTGCCCCTTCCCCTTTTCCATAGGAAAAGTGCCCCTTCCCCTTTTCACCTCTGATAAGTGCCCCTTTAATTTTGAAATGCGCCCCTTTTCCGTTGACAAGTTTCCATTTTCCTTGGCAATAAGTGTCAATTTTCCATTGTTATAAGTGCCCTTTTAAATCTCTAGTAAGTGCTCCTTTTCAGGTACGAGAAGTGCCCCTTCACCTCTGATAATTGCCCTATTTAAATCTGAGAGGTGCCCCTATTAACAAAATTATCGGTGCCTCTTTTTCATTCTCATAAGTGCCCCTTTAAAAATATGTTCAATGCCCCTTTTCAGGTGCGATATGTGACCCTATTCACCTCTGATAATTCTCCTTTTAACAATGATACAATTCCAGCAAGTGCATGCCCTTTTTGTTGGTGCTGCCCCCCGCTTTGGAAGTCGCTCCGCCGCCCCTGGACGTCATATTGCTCAAGTTGTCGAGGTGATGCATCCTCTCCACACTGCGCGCATCCATTGTCTTAGCCCATTGTCTTAGTGCATTGTGACGTCATATTGCTCAAGTTGTCGAGGTGATGCATCCTCTCCACACTGCGCGCATCCATTGTCTTAGCCCATTGTCCTAGTGCATTGTGACGTCGCAGCTTCGGTACTGAGCATGTGCAGAAACCGTAACCATGGTGAATAATCCATGGACTATCCATGTAACTATTTGTTGTTGTTCTCACTACCACGAGGCTGATTAAGAAGACACTAAATTACTAACTATTGACCATATACTTGCGACAAACAGACTATATACTCAGAGGACACTTTGCAGTATGACACTTACTTCGGACCGGCACATTATGAAACATATACAATATTAGTGAATTGATAGGAAGTCAATGATACTGACTTATGTTTGGATTTGTTTTAAAGGAATTTTGCTTATTGTATTGTCGGAATAAGAATAGATTTGTATTAGCTGTTAATTGATCATAATTGCTGTTACAATTTAATTCTTACGTCGCTTTGATTGACAAATTTGAAAATATCTGTTTGAGGTTTAATTGATTTTGATTCATTATTTAAAAGTTTTATGATTATACAAATATTTGATTAATAACGGGATAGGTATATGATTGTACTGCATTTCCATGTTCCTATTATAGGTCTTGTAGCATGGGCTTACTTTCATTACCTTGAGCACACCCGTTGCTTTCATATTTCATATAATTATATAAGCTTGAAAGGTGATCATAATCACAACATATACTTACTGAAATTAAGTATCAAACTCATTTAGATACAAAGTAACAATTTGTTTGAGTTCTTTATTCATCGGATCATTGCTCGTTCATTGGTTAGTGTACTTGATTTTACAGAAAAGAATAAGGAGCATAATTTGTATTTGAGTTAACCTGGATTATTTTCCATTAAGGTTAGTTATCATTTGTTCGATTTGCATAATAGTCTCCACTATTTTTTCGTTTTAGTATAAGTGTTTGGAATAGACCAGTGTTTAAGTATTGTTAATATTATGAGTGTATTCAGTTTGTGCTTCTAGTCTGTGTTAGAATATTAGTGATTTTCATGTAGTTAATTTGTTAATGTGTGTGAGAGAGATTTAAGAGGAATTGGAACAATAATCACATGTTTCGCTTTATTAACTAGGTTTTGTTTATTGTTCTTTAATAAGGAATGAGTGCCTCATTTTCCGAAGAAAGGGGATGTTGTGTAGTATCGTCCCAAAACCCAGTAAAGTACCCTCATATTTGAGATGCACTTAAAAGCCAACTTTATATCTTTATAATCCTTCCCCATAGAAAGACCAAGTGCATCCATAATCTCCTTCCCAGGAATTACCACCACTGTTATGTTTAAGCCCATACATAAAACTACGGAGTAGTCCATTGTCTTGGCGGCTCTCATTCATGTCTTTGTCCCTTTGACACAATGTAACCTACCCTCATATTACTTGTATCCTTCTGGATAAATATTACATGTTCTGGCTTTCTAAAAGGAGTTCAGTTTTGATCACCATTAGATCAAGACCCTCTTTCTAGCTGGCTCTCTCTTCATCCTGTGTTTTACATATGTGGACGTTTGTATGATGTGACCGATTTGAGTCTCCAAAGTTTGGAGATAATAAATACTCTTGATATGACACCGGAATTACAAGTCTCTCCTTGCTTCTTCATATTTATGTACCTCTCCTACTGCCAATAACTTAACACACCGATCCCAACACGACATTAGGCCAGGTTTAAACCATGGATCAGTTAGGCCACCTTTCGAGAAATGAAAATGACTTAGGTCAGCGGCCTAAGTTAAGCCTGGCCTAACTAAACCACGGTTTAACTTAGGCCAGGTTTAACTTAGGCCGCTTTCGAGAATACCACCCAAAGAGTTTTTTTTCCAGAGGGTGAACCGTTTGGTCCACGCTGAAACATCGCAATGTCTTCAAAGTGACAGCGATCCTGAAGTTAACCTGGCGGATCGATTCTGTTTATTCTTTGCTGAGAGATCTGAAAGTATTATTAAGTCGCTTGATAATACTTCAAGCATTGACATCACTTATATTTCCCATGTAGAAACGGACCAAAGATTCGATGAGTTTGACTGCATTCTTCAAAGTCAAGTTGAAGATCTGATTTCCTGATCGCGTTCTACCACGTGCGGCTTAGACCATATGCCCACCGGTCAAAGGTTCCCCTTTGGTCATCAACCACCTCCCCACCCCCCTCCCCATCTCTCTCTCTCTATCTTAAACTAAAAAGGGGGCGCAAAATTGAACTGAAACTTATGGGGCAGAAATGTATGTCTTACTGAGGTGGCGGAAAATTGATTTGAAATTTAGGGGGCGCAAAATTGATCTTAGGGGGCAGGAAGTTTATATGTTATTGAAGGGCGCAAAATTAATCTGAAACTTAGGGTGCAGACATTTATATTTTATTGAGGGGCCGCGAATCGTTCTGAAACTTAGGGGGCGCAAAATGTATATTTTAGGTTGACCTTGTTTGTCTCTCTTGATCACTAGCACGATAATATGACTCTGAAACCTTACACTAAAACTGATTATAATATGGAAAATGGTAGGCAGTGTCCAATTTGTATGTCAATAAACATCTACCAATTGTCGCTATCGCTAATACCCCCATTAACCGGATGCTAATTTCATGCCGACATTTAAAATGCACTCTGGGATAGCGTGGTGACTTAGTTCGCTACCAGTATTCATACTCAGTGCCATAGTTGGATCGTACGACCTTTTACTGCTTCCTTTTTGTTGTGCTTAAATCATATTATTAGGCAATTGACTATTTTTTTAATCGTCAGTTGGAATATCGTGCGATACTGTGAATCGCACGAATATGAAGGAAAAAACCTTCGACAGATATGACTTAGTTACAATATCCAAACAAACCATACACAGCGGGCGTCCTGAAAAAAAAGTTGCTCTGCATGATCACGACTCGTTCTGTTTGCGGCATTTTGACAAAGAACAATTAACCATGATGGACATGCAGTAAGATTACCTAAGTATTTCTTCTGTAAAAATAATGGTCTTGTAAACATTCCAATAAAGCTAGTAGCAGCCGTCAAGAGAGGAATCTCGAAATAGCTTGCATATGCGTACATTGGACAAGTTTGTAATTTCCGTAAGTGGCTTGAAATGACACCCAAGAGTCGAACATCCAGGGATGGGGGGTTTGGGCGGTAGCGAGAAATATTATCCGTTAAGAAATCACATAAAAAGGAAGTGAATAAACGTTTTTAGAAATCATATATTAAAAAAACAAAAATAAAAACCAGTAAGACTTGTCTATAGCGAACGCCCGCGGGAAACATAAATAGTAGCCGTTGTAAACAGGTTGGTGTTGGCGGCAATTATAATTTGGAATAGCCTAATTGATTTGCAATGCGTCGCCCATGTACAAGGCTTCTTGTTGATGGTCGCTACAGGGCTGTTGGTGTCCGCAACACGGGTGGCGCTAGCTTTCGTTTTGCGGGCATTTTCGGTGGCCAGCGGAAGCAAAATTGGAGGCCGCTGGTTGCGTTAGGCGGGTGGTTGTTGTAGGCAGGTTCTTAACTGGAATATAACGGGAGGATTGTAAGTGGTCGTTATGGACAGGTGTTCGTTACAGACAGGTGGTCGCTAAGACAAGTTTCACTGTATTCGAAAAAAATCTTAATTCTCTGTCGGGAGAAGGTGAACAATTATATTTCATGGGTGATTTTAATATTGAACTCCTGTATTATAATACACATCATGATAAACTTCTTTTTATTTCTCATTCTAATATTTGTTATCTACATGCAAATTATAAAACAGAATAGATGGTCAATCTTCAACTCTTATAGACAACATTGTTGTTCTCATATATTTGATAAAGTCAATACTTGTCGCCTAATTTATACCAAAATATCTGATCATCTGCTAATTTGTGTAATACTTAATATTCAATTCAATTCAGTATTTATTCAATTCCATAGTAAGAAACAGTAACATCAAAATACTACTTATACATAATTATTATTAACATAATAAAATATTGACAGCAAGTTAATAAGAATTCGGTTGCTGTATACAAACCATTGGGGGTTTGTCTGGAAGCAACCATCAACAGTGAAACTAGTAAAAGAATCATACAAAATGATATATGATATTTGAATAAACAATAACAAAAACAATAAGAACAACAAAACAAAGTAACCAACAACAAAAAAGTAGAACATAAGCAAACACAAGAATATACATGTAGACCGCACAACCCTAAACAAAATTGCACTGTGGAATAAACGAGTGTTTTTACAATGTAAGATCTTTGGAAAAAGAAAAAAAAAGCTTTCTTTCAAATGAGTTCAAACTTTTGATATAAATAATGTCTGATGGTAAATAATTCCATACAGAAGGAGCTTTATGTCTAAAGAGTGTAATTTGTATTGTTTTGTAATAGCAGATAAATAATTATTCATTGTATTTCGAGTATTATAATCATGAACTGAACAGTTTAAAGTTAACATATTGCACAAATTATTGGGTAATGGACCAAGCCTGTGTTTAAAAAGTAGTTCCAACTTGGAAGAATATGTATTAGCCCATACGACATAACAGTATGATAAGTAGGGTAGGACTAAAGTATTATACAATATGATCAGAATGCATTTTGTTAGGATATGGCGTAATTTGCTGATGACACCTATATTCTGTGACAACTTTTTTGTGACATAAGAAATGTGAGTATTCTATGATAAATCATGGACAATGTAAGCACCAAACAATCTCGTACAATATACACGTTCAATTGATGAATTATGGAGTTTCACAACTAAGTTTTTCAAAGAACTACTTTTGTTTCTGATTTACAGTATAAAATAACATATCTTTTGATTTATATATATTTAATGTAACTTTATTGGTATTAAACCATTTAGAGACCTTTAGTAGTTAATTGTTTTAATTAGTTGACAATGATAAATGCTCATCTGTTGAATACAAGATATCGGTGTCATCAGCAAACAATATAAATTTTAATATTTTAGAAAAATTTAGGAGATCGTTAATAAACAAAAGAAATAACAAAGGACCTACAATCGATCCTTGCGAACACCAAATTAAATATTAGAAAAATCTGAAATGACATTGTTGTATGACACAACTTGAGTACGATTATGTAAATAACTTTCTAATAGCGATTATTTCAATCAACAACAAAAAATCAATAAATCAACTATGTACAGGTGACTACAGTGATGATCTAGCAACAGATTAACAGTTGGAATTGAAGGCAAACATTGCATATACAAAAGTTTATTGGAAATTACAGCTTCATTATGGCCATTTTTTTCCTGTAGTATCAGCTAAAATTGTTAATTAACTTAGTTCAATGTAATGAAAACAGAAGCAATGTTATGATCCGTACATGCAAGGAATTAATTAAATAAAGCTTATTTAACTTACCCTACTCATTCTACCTACAACAACGCCGGAATTCATTATTTAACATAATCCTAACTTATCGTAAAATGTACTACATGAATAGAAAATCAAATACCAGAAAAAAATTAAAAATTAAATTATTTATGAGGTTAAAGGACAGAAAAATAAACAACAATCGCCCAAATGATAGTTTGACCAAAACAAATGATGGTATAGTTATATAATCTGAAGGAGCAGCATGTACGTTTAATTCCTTGTTGTGGGGATAAACTTAATTCCTAATTTAGCAATGAAACTTCATAAACCAAACCAAAACCTAAATCAACTATATGTAGTTATTACAAAAGAAGACCGTTTAAGTTTCAACACATTTTGCTCACAAACAGTCCATTGTTTTAGAAATTACAAACCCTGACAGTCTTCTGCATAAATTCACCTCAATGTTTACTTCTCATTTTTGGATGTTTGGCCCACTTGTAATTCCAATAACTTGAATATATTCTACAAAAGAAAAATGGACATAGATGCATAAAACACCATGGTCCAGATATATGGATTTTTTTTACCCAGAATTGATTAAATATTGTTGCTCCCTCTACTCATTTAAAGGCAATGTAAACAAATATATTATTATAAGAATAAGGCAGGATTTTTTTACCCAGAATTGATTAAATATTGTTGCTCCCTCTACTCATTTAAAGTCAATGCAAACTAATATATTATTATTAGAATAACGCAAAATTAATGTGTCAAATTCCCAGATAACTAAATATCTGGGGCCCATCTGGATTTTGTCAGGGCTGACTGGGGCCCATATGCCCCATACAAAAACCAGATGTCTACCAGAAGGGCCTTCCTACCTAGAACCCACAATTACCGATACGTATGGGCCCCAACATGGGATTCACAGGGTTTCAAGTACACAATTTGTCTTCATTAATATGCATATATGTATGTAGTTTGTTAGTAAGTGTAGAGTAGTAAACAAAAAAAGGGAAGGGATATTTAGAGACCAAGTGTGGCAGGCGATATGAATGCAGGTGGCAAGTTTGCTTCTTTATATTTATATGTATTCGAATTGTGTTAAGCCCCATTTTCACAGCTCGTGTGCGCATAGCAAACATGCACACGCAACCATGGCTACCAGGCTGCCATTTCCTCAAACAAAAAATGACGTATGGCTGGCTTGTCTTGGCGTGAAAATATATCTCAGCCATAGCCTTTAAGACTGGTAGGAAAGGACTCAGATATAAAAATGGCATTAACCTGTTATCACTTTTATCTCTTTAAGTAATAGCTTATCAAGGCAAAAGATCCCACCAGAATGTATGTTTTCCTCGATTTTGTTGATAAAATGTTATTGGTTAAGTAATAAGAAGGATTCACATTGGGACATACCAAGAAAAATGTATGTTTGTATACTCCCCGTTAAAATTCAATGTTTGAAACTTTTTTAAAACCATTACAGTTTGTCTCTTAACAATCAATGCAGTTCCATGAGTAGTGTTCCATGATATTGTCTCCACTGATAATATGGCCAAGCATGCGAGGTCACTAATGATGCTTTCTAGTACAGCAGGGAGCAGGATCAATGATTCTCAAGGTTCCTCAGCAGGGAGCAGGGTCAAGGAGCCTCGGGGTCCATCGTCCCAGAATGTTCACACACGTTCAGATTTACAGCAACACCAGCAACACCAGCAACACCAGCACCACCAGAAATTCTTACACCATGTGCTGTTGCCAGTAACTTAGTAAATAAATAATGAAGATTCATTTCATGATTTAGTGGATTTATGGTTGCTTTATCAGGCAAGCTCATATTTTGAAATGGCTTTAGTTTACATATTGCATTAATATACATATCAAACAGAAGTATTAAAGTATTAAGTATTAAAGGAAAATTCCACACTAGGAATGTTTCCAAAGCAAAGACCGCTACAAAATGAATAGTTAGAATCACAAAAGTTTCCTAACGGCTGTACATGCAAGAAATGAACGAACAACTCACTATCTGTGCGACGGCCACGTTGTATGGAACGGGCGAAGTAAAACCGTTTGCTGACGCTGCAACTAGTGCTAACTAGTACCAGCGGTCTAACTTAAGTTTTGAAAATGAAATGGAAAATAAAATCATGCATATCTAATTATAAGAGCACACATGTTTGTTTCCGTTTATTAACAAAACTCCTACTTTAAATATATTTAGCACTAGTTACAGTTGCAGCGAACGGCTCCGATCCACCCGCTCCATATGCCGTGGCCGTCGCATTAAAATTACCAGCTCGCGGATTACGTCGCTGAGCCGATGCTTTGTGCGGCAATGGCGAAGCACAAAGCGGCTATTTACAGCTTAGAGTTAGTGATTTGTCTGTTAATTTCTCATTTGTGCACATTGCATATTGCCTTTTTAATGTTGCGTCTAGCCACGCATACACATTTATTTCATGACATTTAAAAGAAAAGGTTTATCTGGTCTTAGATACAATAAGCATTTACTTGGAGACATTTACGAGGAAAAATACGATTTAAATGAAAAGGGGAAATACTATCCCGCTTTATACCCTTGAAAGGCCCGTCAAAGTGACACAGTGATCGACCTACTGTTTAGCCGCTGTATTTTGCAGCATTATGTTTAAATCGCAGTTTGTAGCAAATGTCATTCGTTTTCGAGGCTCCTCACTATATTGAATTGCATTTGGTAGGTATAATTTAACAGTTCATAAGCTTATTCATGAGGGTGCAGGCAGGCAACTACACTTGTTGCCCTTCTAGTCCATGCACACCAAATTGTCACGAGCCTCTCCTTTTAATTAAATATATCACCTGACGAGTTTATTCCAAATTTGTTGTCGTATTATTGTTTCAAATGGTCTATCAAATACATGTAGTGAAAAAGAATGCTTAAATATAAATAATATATGATTTATGGGTAAAAGGTGAATTGTATAACCTTATTTGCATACATTACCATGAATATGCAAATGAGTGAATTTTTCACCAAAAAAAAATTACCATAGTATTCTATATACTTAGGATGGGGGGATAATCCCCCCTCCCCCGGCCGTATCAAAACCTCAAATAGCCCGGCCTTTTGTGGGTTAAAGGTGCAAATATTAAGATTTTCATCGGATATTCAGTGTGGGATATTTGATCAGTTAATCCTTCCAATGCTCTCTTATGGCTGTGAGGTGTGGGGTTTTGAGGATTTGAATCAGCTTGAAATTTTTTATCGCAAATTCTTGAGGGCCATACTGAATGGCGATAAATATACACCTGACTGCATGATTTATGGTGAGACAGGCCGTACTAACATTAATGTTCAGGTTAAATGTAGAATGGTAGGTTTTGGCTAAAAAGTAATTAAAGGAAGTTATTTTAAATTTCCATTTAGATTCTATAATCTTTTAAAACTATTTATGTAAAGGGGTACCCTGTCTCAATTATATACAAGGTTGTATCACATACATTAACTAATGCTGGGCTAGGAAATGTGTGACAAAGGCAAGGGAATGGTTTTAGTAATACATGGATTCTTCCTGCTCTTGAGCTGAGGCTGACTGACATGTCAAAGCAAGAATTATTGTCAAATGTTTGGTCAAATCGCATTCATGTTAACTACCAAATTATCAAGAACGAAATTGTATTTGAAAAGCGTTTGGTACAGTTAAATAGAAGAGGTGCAATCGCTTTGTGTCGATTCCGATGCAGGTCAAACCGCTTACCAATTAACAATGAAAGGTTTGAAGGTAATTCCGAAGAAAGGCCAAAATTTTGTTGTGAGTAGCCCTAGCACATTTCACTTGGACAAATGATTTACTAGATCTAGTGTTAAACAAATAATAAAACTCGTAAGATTCATAACAGTAATAATACAATTCATTTCTTTGGATCATAAGGCTGTAAAGCATGGTCCTATTTTTGTTGATAAAAGTATAGTTACTCACAGTGGTAGACAAACCAAACCACTCGATATTTTAGACTTATAAATTTAAGTTATATAGTGTATACTTAGTCTTTAGCTCATCTTTATTGTGTTTCAGAAATATAAAATGTATGAATCATGTCTATGTATTTTATTATAATATCTGACTTTGTTTTATATATCTTCTGTATTCTAAAGGGGGTCGATAGAGTCAAATCAAATATAATCTTATCTTATCTTTATCACCTTTTGATTTCGTCAAGATTTGTATTTTTATTTTTAATTCATTCTTCCTCGAATTAGATTGCAATATATCTCAAGACTGAATATAGCCATTGTCATGAACTTTTCTATGATGAAAAATCTTAATCCAACATAGAACTGCAAGACTTTTCAGCGGCGCCAGGTTATCCTGAAGTCACCCAGACGCAATTTTCTGAAAATCAGCTCGTGATCATATCTTCATAACAGAAAAAAAATCATCAAGATCAAGGTCAATATCCGTCCGGTCAATTTCAGGTCAAAAGACACGCGCACATGATTATGGCGGCGTGTCAGTACACAACATTTAAAAATGCTCAGAATCATCTCAAATTGATTTTCCGAATGTTTCAGGCCATTTGTAATACTTTACGAAAAATCATGCTCACGCGAATGCGCGCGCGTCTCCGTGTATCATGGTCGTACGCAACATAGAATCGCCATTTTTTTCTTTCATGATATTTACCATACTCTTCCAAACCATTTCATACTGTAGAACCATAGTGAAAGTTCAATTATAAAGTCTAGTGAGAAAAGATAAGGGTTTAACCCACCGATAGGTCTAAACAAAACATGAAGTGATTCCAACCAAGAGGAAAATATAACATTGATCCCTTACAACTGAGTGTGATCAAGTAAAAAGGTTGTACAACTACAGATGTCACTAACTATGTTGTCTCCTCGACGAACGTAGCTGAAGTGATGAAATAAAGCTAACTAACTTGGTCCAAAACTAGCCGAAGTTACTTCTTCGACGAAAATGTTCAGCTAGAAATACGCTATCAATATATACAACACGCCGAACACGGTAATACTATAAACTAAAAGTCTGTCGGAAGCTTCGACGAGTCTATGTTGTATCTATATAATTATGTAGATGTACTAAATAACGCGATGTGACGAGAACACACAATGGTGGCCCCTGGCTAGCACAAGCGTGAACTGAAGCGAGTGAAATAAATAAAGCTTCGCGGTATACAGTCCACGGAATAAAAATCCGATCGCGGACGATTTAAAGGGAAGCTAAGTATTGTTAAAGGGATCCGGTAACTTTGTCTCAGATTCTGAAACAAAATTCTGGATTTAGCTCATGCTGCTATGATAATTATAAACCTTTAGGTCAGTCAGGAACCCCATGAATTTTACAACCCGATTGCCTGTTTGATTATCAAGATATTTGTGATTGGAATTACACATTTTGAAAACCGTTTGCCAAACGGTTTTCACAACGCAACAGTATAGTGGGGGAAGCGAGTATGGTAAAACTGGTCACTCAAATATTTTTACTTTCTTGAGACAGTTCTTGATCATTTTAAAGCGCATTTTTTTAGGGCTTCAATATTACACCATATCACAGACACTGATAACACGTAGGGCCGTGTATCTCAGATGTTTACATTGTTAAACGATCCCTTTAAATCGCGTAGATTAAAGAGATGCGAAGAAAGTCGTACGCTACGAAGTAAGTGGAGCGGTGATGAATTAACTGTCCCGTAATATCGTGCGTCTCTAGTGAGAACAAACGGAAGAGTGGCGAAAATCACGTATCTGGGTAACAAAACATGACGCTATGGAACGCCGTGATTGGACATCTCGGGAAAAAACAAACCATGGAGACTAAAAATGTCTATCGCAGGTGCGAGTTCACTTAGAATATGCGTGTCCATGTCATTAACCAGGCAAGAAGGAAATTCCGATATAAGCTATTGTGAATGTTTTGAAAGTTTGTTGACCCAAAACAAGAATATACCAACAATTGGCGGGATCCAGATTCAAATTTTGCTAAACTATGTCAGGACTTTCAGTATATACTTCCAAAGGATTTTACTCATAAGTATGACAAAAATGGTTGTCAAGATTTTAGCTTGCTTCACATCAACTGTCGAAGCTTAAATAACAACTCATGTGATCTTGGACAATTAATACATTCTTTAAAATACCCCTTTTCTGTGGTTGGGTTAACTGAAACGTGGATATCAGATCATAGTTTACCCATATTTTAGTGTTCAAGCTTACGAGTTTATATATTTCGACCGAAACAATACGTCGAGGAGGTGGATTAGGTTTTCTTGTCTCTCGTACTCTTACATATTCGATACGAAATGATTTAAATGTTATTACATCTACTCAAGAGTGTTTGCAATCGAAATCACAGTGTCTCGTGGTAAATAAATTGTAGTATTTGTTATAAATAGGCTACCGAGCTCAAGTGTAGTTCATACCTTTTTGATCATATTTTACAATGTTCAACTCAATAGCATAATCATATATAAATATAATGGGTGACTTCAATTAAGACATCCTAAAGTTCTCTATTGATACAAGGATGAAACTTTTGTTGATAACGTATATGCTAATGGTTTAACACCTATGATTAACAAACTAATACGAACTACTGCATCACTTACAGATAATATTTTTATTAATTCTTATACTTCAAATGTAAATGTAGGAATCATATAATCTGATGTTTCAGACCATCTGCAAGTTTTTGTAATACTGAATAATGCTCAAACATGTTGTCAGTATGATAAGGGAAAGAAAATAAGAAAAATCAATGATAACACAAAAAAGTCATTTTTTCTGAAGTTATCTTCTGAAGAACAGACAGATGTTTATAGAAGTAAAGAACCTAATGTTGCGTTTGTTTATCCAACTTTCCAAGGCATTATAAATATAATGAATCTTTCATTTTCGTTAGAAGTTATAAAAACAAAATAAAAAAAAGGTTATGGGTATCATTATACATGTTGATAATAATAAGATTGAAGAACAAATGTTATAGAAGGTTTGTTGTTATTCTACATATGAACATGGAAACAAATATAAAAAAGATTAAAAACAAAGTGTGATCTGAATTGAGAAATGAAAACAAAATGTATTTTATCGAAAATAATATCGCTAGTGTCATTCGTTTGTCTCGCAATGTATGGTCAACAAGGGATCTAAAAGATCACGGCGTTTCGTGCGCCGCTGATACACTTCGTCAGGTGATAACATATATTATCAACCGTATCAGACATCTGAGCAGGGCAATTTTTAAAAGGTTATTGCCCTCAAGGTTTGATGGATAAGCCAACAAAATTACAATATTTTAGCCCGCTCAGAAAAGTCAATGGGATTTTGTGTGTAATTTGCCGGTCAATATGGTTATACAGTTAAACAATGAACAAATATTTTAGCCCGCTCAGAAAAGTCAATGGGATTTGTGTGTAATTTGCCGGTCAATATGGTTATACAGTAAACCAATGAACAAATATTTCAGCCCGCTCTGAAAAGTCAATGGCAAAATGCGTGTTAAACTAGTGAGCAATAATTACCGTGTTTACACAGTGATCCGCCTCGAGGGTTGAAGCCGGGTTGAAGCCGCGAGGGGGTTGAAGCCTCTAAAGCGCGCAAATGTGATCGTGTTTACACAGCAGGAAAAAAAAAGGGCGGCTTCAACCCTTGAGACGGATCACAATGACGTCACAATGCGGTGAATTTGACCTACATCAGCTTCAGCTGGGGGTCCAGTAACATACGCGCGGCCTATTTATACTTTTAAGGTTGCGCTTAAAGGAAAGCTATGCGCGCATATTACTAGGTGATGAACAGGCTGGTTTTCGAAATGGTCATTCAACGCTTGATCACATTTTTGTTCTCCATTCAGTGATCGATTTATATCTCTCTTCAAAAGAGAGGGTTTATTGTGCATTTATTGACTACAAGAAGGCATTTGATTTGGTTGACAGGAGTTCTCTTTGGAATAAATTACTTAAGAATAATGTTGATGGTAAGTTTTTCAATGTAATTAAGCATATGTATGCTCAGGCTAAGTCATGTGTATCTTCTGGTACAGAAAAGTCTTCTTTATTTGATTGTAACATTGGTGTGCGACAAGGAGAACATTTATCTCCGATGCTATTTGCCCTTTTTTAAAATGACTTCAAACAATTCATTTGCGAAAAGTTTGGAGGGATAAATATTCTTCCTGACAAGATTGATGCAGCTGCGTATCAAAAGGGTATATATGTATATCTCAGGCTTTTTACATTACTGTATGCAGACGATACAATAGTTCTTGCAAAAACTGAAAGTGATCTTCAGCTTGCTCTTGATGCAGTATCCGATTACTGTAAAAAATGGTTTCTTCGAGTTAACACAGCTAAAACCAAAGTTGTTGTATGTTCTCGTGGTAAAGTTCGAAAAATTCCTATATTTAAATTTGATCATGATATTGTAGAAGTTGTTGATGAATACGTCTATCTTGGAACTGCTTTTAACTACAACAACAAATTTCGTAAAGCACAAATTAAGCAACTTAATCAAGCTAGACGAGCAATGTATAGTCTATTATCTAAAACTTACTAACTGCACTTACCTATTGATATCCTCTTGGAATTATTTGATCAACTTGTGTTGCCTATTCTGCTCTATGGAAGTGAGATATGGGGATTTGAAGTGCTACATGATCTTGAAATTTTCCACATGAAATTTTGTAAGCAAGCCCTTTCTGTCAACAAAACAACTGCAAATTGTATGGTACTTAGTGAATTGGGGATGCTTAAACTTGAGAAATATATCGAAAGCAGAATGATAAACTTCTGGTTTAGGATTGTACATAGTGGACAGGATAAATTTTCTGGTAAGGTGTATATTATCTTAAAATTACTCTTTGAGAAGAATATATATCAGGCACCTTGGTTAAAAAAAATCAAGCTGACTCTGGACAATATGGGGATGTCTAATTTATGGGAAATTTTTATGAAAATACTAGCTGTGAGTGGGTCAAACAAACTGTGGAACGTCGATTGAGTGATTCTCATGCTCAGTATTGGTCTGCTTGTATGTACGATAATTCGCATTGTGTTAACTATCGAATCTTCAAACATTCTTTATGTTTATAAAGATACTTAATCGATCTCATTAAAAGAGATCGGACAATATTAAGTCGTTTTCGCTGTGGCAATCATTACCTGCCGATTGTAGCTGGTAGATATTCAAATACTCCAATGGAAATGAGGCTATGTACGCTGTGCAATTTGCAATCGCTTGGAGATGAATTTCATTTCTTGTTCTTATGCCCTACCTTTCGTTCAGACAGAAAATTGTTCATCGATAAATATTTTATTGAAAGACCAATTACACTGAAAATGGATCAGCTTTTTAACTCCAATAATGTACAAACACGTTTAAACTTAGTAAAATTCTGTCGAAAAATAATGCTTCGTTTTCATTAATTTAAGTATGTGCAAAAAACATGTTATTTTTCTCTTTTTGTGTGTCTTTTATCAATTTATTAAATTGATATCAAGAATATTTTCAGTAATTCATTAATTCACATATCAATTTACTGGTGCCAGTAAATTTCTTTTTCAATTGCTTCCATTAATTTCGTCATTAATTATCGTTTTAATTAATATCATCGTTTTGTTTTTGATTAGTATTATTATTATTATCATCATCAATATTGTTATTATCATTATCATCATAATTTTTCTCACTATTGTCGATAGTGTTATTTTGTATGGATTAACATTAATTATATTTGTATTGTATATTTCACAGTGTTAAATTGACAAATTCAAATTGTTTGTAAACTTCTCCAATACCCCAATGTGGGTGACATGAGAATAAATTGTCATTGTCATTGTCATTGTCAGTATGGTGGTGTGACCAAAGTTCGCGCGTGACCTAAGTTCGCTATCTCAAAAAATCAGTAAGATTTTGAAAATCTGATATCACCAATGGAAAGAGGAACCTAAAATTACCCAGAGATGAAATGTTCTTTGGATTTGGGAACGAAATTGTGAAAATATTGACAAAAGATCGGCAAATTTTGCAACCTTTTGCGTCCGTTCCGAAAAATTATCAACTTACCGATAAGGGTCTGAAAATCTTGATTTTGAGAGCAGATTTCCTCAAAATTGTAAGTAAAAAGTAGTACCAACTGATTGTATGATATCTTGCCTTGCAAATTATGATATTACCTTATTTTTGATGGATCACATTTTTTGATAAATCAACTCTAAACCCCCTTGCGTGAAGTTAGGTCTCGTTGTTTTTATGACTTTTTTAGATGCAGCGCGCACGCACGATCGGACATCGAATTTTTAGATCGCGATATCTCCGAAATCCTTCGACGATAAATTTTCTAGTTGAACCAATCTGTAGTAAAATACTTTACCGTCCATTTGGTAATAATTGAAATAAATCAATTTGTGTAGAATATGAGATATCATAGATCGAATATCACATTTTGTAATATGTTCTAAAATGTCCGCGAACTTTGGTCACCCCTTCATACTACCATTTTCATTGGCTGCTCACTTCGGCCCACATGGCTTCAACCCTCGAGGCGGATCAGATCCCGTTTACACGACATAAAATTGCAGTGTTGAAGCCGCGAGGTGGATTGAGACCTGCAATTCTGGTGGATTCAAAAGGCGGCTTCAACCCGGCTTCAATCCTCACTGGGATCCCGTTTACACACATAAAACTGCAGGCTTCAACCCGGCTTCAATCCCCTCGCGGCTTCACAGTCAGACCGCAGCCGGTGCGAAAACCCTCTATTTTACTCAGCACGTATGCAAGAATTTACGTGTCTTGCATACGTAATGAGTAGTGCAGACGGTCTTCCCGATCGGAAATTTTTGCCTTTATAATTGTTCATTTCTCATGAAATGGGTCTTATTTTAAAGATAAGAAGTTGCACTCTCTATATACTTATATGACAATCATGTTAGATATATTTTGGAAACAGATATTTCGCCTTGAAAATGGGGTTTTTCGACGATAAATCTATCTAAAGAGTAGGGCTGATTTTCACATAGAAATCATTCTTGCGTCAAGAAGATGTTATAATCAGCATAAAGCATAATTTTTTTTCTTTACAATGATATCAAAATTATTATATTTTACGCTGTCCCAAAGTCAGGAACCAAAAAAGATCATGCTCATGTTCATGAATAATTAAAAAAAGTAGTAAATTTTGCCGATGTGATAATAGAGAGTTCTGATTGGTCAACTACGTCGACTACGTCACATATGTTTCGCTTTGGTTTATTAACATTCTGAATACCACATTTTGGTAACCATGCGTTGTGGCGTGCGCCTGTAAGGCACGTGCGCGCAAGCCGTCTTGACAACAGTCTTAAGGACCCGAGATCAAATACCTCACCTGCCATGTAGATGATTCTTTTCTACTATATTTCTTTTTTAATCATTTTTCTATTTTTTTTTTCGGCTAGTCGATGGCGCGGCGGAGCTCCCTGGAGTTTAATAATCAGTTATGCATTGCCATTGCTCAGACGGCGAGCGTGCACGAGTATGAAATCACACAATTTCGCGCTATCATAAAAAGAACAAATTGGTAATTTCCGGGTTTTTAGGGTCTTAATTACTATGATTTAAAAAAAGAACATGATTTTGCGTCAATTAGGTTTTGACATATTTTTGATCAGTGACTTTTCATCTTTCGAACGAATCTCAAAGTGGACAAATTTATTTTGTCCCAAAGTCAGGAACCAAAAGTGAAATTCCCGGGTCAAAACAGCAGTTGAAATGTTACAAAAATAACGTCAATAAAAGTTGTGAAAAATTATTGTTTACAAATTGCGAAATATGGCAAATTACATATCAAACTGATGCTGAAAATCTCGAGAGTGACTTTCCGTTGCATGCTGCCATGTTGAATGAAGTTAACGACCAAACACGCAGCTACATGTACACCCCTACAAATCTCACTGAAAAGCGCATGGAAATTCAGCAGACGTAAATGTTATGTGATCGCCAGATATCGCTGAGTAAAAATCAGCTTTCAGCCTCATTAACGCGCGCGCTGCGGTCTGACTGTTCAAGCCGGCTTCAACCCTCGATGCGGATCACTGTGTAAACACGGTAAATATAGAGCCAGTTGTAATTTACATCGCGCATCAGCTACTGTAATTTACATCGCGCATCGTGTATAAGAAAATGCGCACTTTGCGCGAACTCTATTGTGACGTAACAATCACACCCTAGGCAAACTAGGAAAATCTGTCAAACACTGGATGAACAGTGCTGGTTTGACAATGTTTTTGCAACTTCTAATGCTAGGAAACCCTGTGTAGCCTACATAATTTAAGAGTATAAGATAGTAAGAGTTTCTTGTTTGCTCTAGATGTCTGATGTGGTTAATAATAGTAATATTGACTGCCTAATTCAGGGCAATACGACTTGTCATATATCACCCTCACCTTCGGTTCGGGCGATATATTTCGTATTGCCCAGAAGGCAGTCAATATTACTTAATTGTAAGCAAGCGTGTTTTATACTCTACGGGTGAACCGATACTATATCCGCAGTGAGTAATATATTTAGCAAAATGTATTTTTATCAAAGGTTTAATGATTGTAGAACTGATATCAAGAAAACCTGGCGATAGATTAGTAATATATTTAAAAAACCCATCTTACCACAACATGTTATAGGCGAAGGAAGAACACTTAGTGATCCGCAATTGATTTTAACAATATTGGACTAAAACTAGCTTCTTTCATTGATGCACTTACTTGTGAAGATTTAAATTTCTCCTTTGTTATGATATCTCTGATAAAAGAAAGTTTATTTCTGAAATCTATTAATGAAGATGAAATTTTGAAAAAAATGTACTCTTGAAAAAAAAAAAGTCCTGTGGTTGGGACGATATTAGTCCTGATATTGTTAAGTATGTCAGATGTGTTATTACAAAAACTTTAGCTCATGTTTTTAATCTCTCTCTTCAAATTGGAATAGTACCCTCACAACTAAAAGTATCCACAATTATCCCAATCTTTAAAAAGGGGATAAGCACACTATTTGTAATTATCGTCCTATATCACTTTTGTCATGCTTTTCAAAAATCATGCAGAAATTATTCTATGATAGAATATACAAATATTTGTATCTTGATTTCGAACCAATGTTTCTACTGACCATGCTTTAATATCTGTTCATGATACCTTTGTTGAATGCCTTGTATTCAAAGCAGTTAATATTTGGCGTCTTCATGGACCTTAGTACGGCATTTTATCCCATCGATTTGTCCATTCCTTTAAGAAATTAATTAATTATAGTACTTGAGGTATTGCGTTGAATTGGATTAAGTGATAGTTTTTACAAATGTACTAATTTACTGAATATAATTGATGCAGTTCTACCAAATTACTGATAAAATCTGGAATTCCACAAGTGTCAAAGTTAGCGCCCCTTTTTGTGTGCCTTTTATAAATACATGACATATGCAACTCTTCTCATTCCTTAAAATGTGTACAGTTTGCAGATGACATTTCTTTGTTCTTAAGCCATAATAATTTATACTCACTGGTAGACAAGGTTAATAAATACACGAAGAATGTATCTATGTGGTTAAAGGTAAATAAAATATCGCTTATTAATCTAGACAAAACCAAATGATATCTTCCACAGGAGCGGTATAGCATATAAACAGGAGCGGGCCGATCACCGATCCTTGTGGGACGCCCCGTAGCAGCGTTATTGGATAACACGTCACATCCTTGACTAACACACTCTGTTGTCTTCTCGATAATAGGATGCAAACCAGTCCAATGCCACCCCGGTTACACCGAATCTGTCCCGGAGCCTGGTAAGAAGGATGGAATGATCCACAGTGTCGAATGCCGAGGTTAAATGTAATACAAGAAGGACTGCCTCATTCCCGGTATCCAATGACTGCAAGAGGTCATTCTGAACTCTTATGGGATCAGTCTCTATGCTGTGGTGCTGCATGTATGCAGAAGGACTCTTCGGCGTTGGGATGATGGGTGCAGGTTTCAGTGATGAAGGAAAGTTTCCAGTCAGAAGTGACTGGTTTGTCATGTCCGTCAAAGCAGCAAGAAGGTTATCTAAGCACTTTCTGAACACACATGCTGGAACAGGGTCAAGTGAACATGCCTTGATCTTATTGGATTTGATGATCTTCAGCACATCAGCATGGGAAACCTTGCCTAACTTCTCAAAGGAACATAATGGTTTGCCTGCAGCTACCAAACTTGAAAAAGCCTTAGAAGATCCAGGTTCTTAATTGTCTACCTGTTCGTAGTTCCGCGTTCTTAGATTGACAATCTTACTTTCAAAGAACTGGGATAATCTCTCAGACAGTTCTGCTGGTGAAGTATGAAGAGGTAAGGTCTGTAAAGGGCTTTCCACGGTCAATCTGTGGATGGTTCGAAACAATTCCTTCTGGTCACAGCTTGACATTTTGTCACGATGATAACTTATCTTTGCTTCTTTAAGTGCAGAATGATAGTCTCATGAAGCAATGTAGAGCAGCTGCTTATTTATTGTTTTTATACTGCTCCTCCATCTTCTCTCTTTCGCCCGGACATTACGTTTGAGCTGTCTTAGTGACTCGTCATATCATGGTGCAGGTGGTCGTAGTTGAATACTCCGCTGTAATACTGGGGCATGCTTATCAAGAGTTATGGACAGAGTTGCATTAAATAATTCAATCTTTTCATCCACATCAAGATCTGCAATATTAGTTGCTCTCTCAAAGCACGACGTAATGTCTTATTTAACATCATTCCACGATCCTCCTCGAAGTTGCGAGCAGTTCCATATTTGTTAAAATATTCCAAAATTTTACTGACTCTTTTTTACTCGAGATGAACTCGCTAATGCTACGTTTACACTATGTTCCCGGCGGCCACGGCAAACACGTTTAAGACAACACGGGGCTCGAAATGGGCAAACGTGACAGGCCATGATTGCCGTAGCCTCTTGTCGATGGCCCTGGCGCTGTTGGAGTCAGTAAATTATGGCGAGCGAAGCGAGCTTGAAACGAGGCGCTTGCGCCGAGGGCCTCTTAACGAGTGATCTAAATTTATTATGTTTTTCATTGTTTGGCGAATATTCCGACCCGACTGAAGTTCGGTGAAAATCATCCAATCAGAGAGAGCTACTATGACATAATATCTACCGCTCTGTGCAGATTTCCACCATGAGAGTAAAACCGGCCGCCTATCTCCCAGGGCTTTCATGCATATTTCAGTAGGAAATCGGGTCTCATGAATATATAATTCAGATCACTTGTTAAGAGGCCCTCGGCGCAAGCGCCTCGTATCTGGCTTGCTTCGCTAGCCACAATTTAGAGACCCCAACAGCGCCAGGGCCATCCACAATATGCCCTGGATGCCGGGCAAGATGTTTAAACTGTCAACAAAAATTGACACGGCACTCACGGTGCAATAAGAAACCTAGTAGGCCGTAGTAAAACGGGATGAACGCAACAAAACGTGACAGTAACTAATAGGCCGTAACCAAACTTGGAGTTGGTCCGTAGTGGGACGGAAAGCCTGTGTATTACCCGGCATCTCAAGGTCCTTTCAAGTTTTGTCACGCTCTCCCGCGTTTAGTGCACGTTTAGTCAAGGTTGCTTCACGGCTGCTGAGCTTTTTCGTCGTGTTTAATCACTCCGCGTCTCGGGGCGTGACGGTTTACGGCCCGGCGCTACAGCGCGTAGCGTTCTACTACGGTCTGACACGGCGCGCCATGTCTGGGAGGGAGTATATAAAAGCCGGGCCGAGGAAAGGAGAGTTTCATTCGAGTCTAAGCAATCGACGACACATTACTGCTTCTACAATACGGAGAGAGGAGACCAAGACTAAAGCAGGGCTCCCACTAAGCTGAGTTGGAGCCTCGAGTTGTGGCGAGATGGCGCGAGCTTGAAGTCGCGTAAACTCGCTTGAAATTTATTAATTTGTATGGTACTTGCATGAATTATCATACGACGCATTATCGAGTTTCCTACGATGGATGTACGAGTGAACCGAGCGCATTACGAGTCACGCGAGCTCGGTATGAGTTCCGATGACTTGTGTACGACTTGTACCGATCTACCAATGAGTTATCAAGATTTTCTCATGAGTGAAAAGAGTTTTCTACGAGTCATATGCGATCAAGGGGCGCGAAATGAATCAATTTGGCCAGGGGCGGCCAAGCGACTTCCAAAGTTGGAGGGGGAGGGGGCACCAAGAAAAAAGGGCACCTTCAAAGGGAAATCTCAAAGCGAAAATATACATTGTTTTAGACATTGGAATATACCCTTACATTGTAATTACATTATCAGGGATGATTCTCAATATTTGTTTCACTTTGTACACAGTACAAGATATTGCTTAAGCAGCATACTTTGCAGTTGATTGTGATGGTCCTCAAATTTATTTGCGACCGAGCGAATCGAGAGAGGACATTTTTTAAAGATTTGTGAGGTCGCAGTGCGAAAAATTACATCTTAAATAGAGCAAACAAACCAATCCTGATGGGGTTATATGCAATTCTCACAGCGGAAGACTGAAAAGACCTTTGATAAGTAACATAAGTATATAATTTATAAATGTGAGCGGGCTTTAGGAGGAGGTGCTGTTAGTTGCTTGAAATTAGGGGCGCGTTTAATGATGAGAGGAAAAGGGGACACTTATCAGAAAAGAAAACGAGCTCGTTTCAAAGTACAAAGAGTAATTATCAGAAGTGATAACGGAGCACTTCCAGGGATGAAAAAAGGCACTTATGAAAATAGGAAATGGGCATTTGTCGACGGAACAGGGGCCCCCATCTGATTTTGTTAAAGGCATTTATAAGAGGTGAAAAGGGGCATTTATAACAAGGGGATAGGTTCCTCATTTAATATTGTCATATTTGGTCATTTTAAGGTACATTGATATATGTAAATATGTAAATAAAAAGGGTACGTATATGAGGTGAAAAGGGGTAGGGGCACTTTTACAAATTAATAGGGGCACTTGTCAAAGATAAAGGGGCACTTTTCCTATGCAAAAAGGGGTACATCCGAGTACTTGAAGAAGTGGGGGCACTGTGCCCCCTCCCCCTGCTCCCTGCTCCATGCTCCCCTGCCTCTGATTTTGGCGCTCTCCAAAATAAAGATGGATGCCAGAAGCATATTTTCTCGATATGTTGGAGGAAGAACAGGACCTGATCTTCCGCACAATATTGTAGGCCAGATGACGTATCATGATGCGCTCGTCATGCTCGTCATGTTCGCCCTGCACTTAGCTCATGCTTATAGGAAACTCGCCTTAAGTCCCCGTACTCGATCAAAACTCGCGTTAATATCGTAGGCAACCCGGCAATGGCTCGGCATGACTTGCAGCACGATCGTCGTGCTCGTACTCCACTCTTGGAAACTAGAAAAGCACTCGCGTATAATAAAGGTGGCGAGTTGCTACGAGTTATGAAGAGTGGAGTGCGAGCTTTTTACGAATAATGCGAATATATTACGAGTGTAAGTAAGTTCACTTCGAGTTACAACTGAAATAGCACTTGCGTATACTTGACGATGGCAAGTTGGTACGAGTTATGAAGAGTGCAGCGCGAGCTTGTTACGAGTAATGCGATTATAGTACGAGTGTAAGCGAGTTCACCTCGAGTAACAACGAGTCAGTGAACATTTTGAACATGTTCAACATTTTGGAACTGCTCGCGACTTCGAGCAGAGCCGTGGAATGTTGTACAAAGTTACGCCGAGCCAGACCGGGTTGTCGCCAGTGGCGGATCCAGGGGGGGGGGGGGGGGGCGGGCCCCCCCCCCCCCCCTGGGAAAAAAAGGAAAAAAAAAAGGAGGAATAAAACAAGGAGGAACAAAAAAGAAGGGAAAAAAAGAGAGAGAGAGAGAAGGAAAAGAAGGGAAAGAGGAGAGAAAGGGAAAGAAAGAAGAGGAAGAAGAAAAGAAAAGGGGAAAGAAGTGATAGGGGGAGGGGGGGCGAAAGAGCCTCGCCTCCCGGGCTGTCGCCTCCCCCCCCCCCCCTCCCCCAATCAAAAAAATAAGAGAGAAGGGAGGAAATAGAAAGAAGGGGGTATCAGTTGCCATTTGTCCGCCAACAAGTTGTGGATCGGGGTGGGGGTGGGGCAAAATGCCCTTGCCTCCCCCCGCCCCGCTAACAAAAAGAGAGAAAGAAGGAAAAGGAAAAAAGGAGATCTAAAAGGGACCGAAAGAAAAAGGTGAAAAGAAGGGGAAATAGATTTAATGAAACGTAAAAGCTTCCGCGCTTCGCGCGGGAGGGGGAAAACTGAATTTACACAAGGATTATTTTCGAGAACGGTACAACGAATCGTCTTCTTTCTATGATGATTTAATGAAACGTAAAAGCTTCCCCGCTTCGCGCGGGAGGGGGAAAACTGAATTTACACAAGGATTATTTTCGAGAACGGTACAACGAATCGTCTTCTTTCTCTAATGATTTAATGAAACGTAAAAGCTTCCGCGCTTCGCGCGGGAGGGGAATAACTGTATTCAGACGAGGATTATTTTCGAGAACGGTACAACGAATCGTCTTGTTTCTCTAATAATTAAATTAAATGTCAAAGCTTCCGCGCTTCGCGCAGGAGGTGGGGTAACTGAATTTAGACAAGGATTAAGAGTCGAGAAAGGTACAACGAATCGTCTTTTTTCTATAATGATTTAATGAAACGTAAAAGCTTCCCCGCTTCGCGCGGGATGGGGATAACTGTATTCAAACAAGGATTATTTTCGAGAACGGTACAACGAATCGTCTTCTTTTCTCTAATGATTTAATGAAACGTAAAAGCTTCCGCGCTTCGCGCGGGAGGGGGATAACTGTATTCAGACGAGGATTATTTTCGAGAACGGTACAACGAATCGTCTTGTTTCTCTAATGATTAAATGAAATGTAAAAGCTTCCGCGCTTCGCGCGGGAGGGGGATAACTGTATTCAAACGAGGATTTTTTTCGAGAACGGTACAACGAATCGTCTTCTTTCTCTAATGATTTAATGAAACGTAAAAGCTTCCGCGCTTCGCGCGGGAGGGGGATAACTGTTTTCAGACGAGGATTATTTTCGAGAACGGTACAACGAATCGTCTTGTTTCTCTAATAATTAAATTAAACGTCAAAGCTTCCGCGCTTCGCGCGGGAGGGGGATAACTGTATTCAGACGAGGATTATTTTCGAGAACGGTACAACGAATCGTCTTGTTTCGCTAATAATTAAATTAAATGTCAAAGCTTCCGCGCTTCGCGCAGGAGGTGGGGTAACTGAATTTAGACAAGGATTAAGAGTCGAAAACGGTACAACGAATCGTCTTCTTTCTCTAATAATTAAATGAAACGTAAAAGCTTCCGCGCTTCGCGCGGGAGGTGGGGTAACTGAATTTAGACAAGGATTAAGAGTCGAGAAATACATGAAACACATTTTGAGCGGAGTAATTATCTTTCGCCGGAGAACTTGCTTAAGGAGCTATAACTTGATTTTTTTTTTAATAAATGAAACATTATGGGGAAAAGCAAAAAACGGCTGAGCATTTATTGCACTCATTGCCAGAGGATCATTTATGTCTTCCACGAGGCCGCACTTTTGGATCAGAGAGCAATTTTATTGTCGGCGGAGCATTGTCTTTTACGGGGTATTTTTGGGGAGGAGCAACAATTATTGTCGTAGTAGCCTTTGTATTTTACGGGGCACTTTTTGAGCGGAGCAATTGTCGGCGGAGCAAATGTCGGCGGAGCAAGTGTCGGCGGAGCAATTGTAGGCTGAGCAATTGTCGGCGGAGCAAATGTCACGGAGCAAATGTCGGCGGAGCAATTGTCGGCGGAGCAAATGTCACCGGAGCAAATGTCGGCGGAGCAATTGTCGGCGGAGCCAATGTCGGCTGAGCAAATGTCGGCGGAGCAACTGTCGGCGGAGCAACTGTCGTTCGAGGAGCATTTGTCACGGAGCAATTGTCGCGTTTTGCGGAGCAATTGTTGGCGGAGAAATTGTCGGCGGAGCAAATGTCGGCGGAGCAATTGTCGGCGGAGCAATTGTCGGCGGAGCAAATGTCGGCGGAGCAAATGTCGGCGAAGCAAATGTCGGTGGAGCAATTGTCGGCGGAGCAAATGTCGCGGAGCAAATGTCGCGGAGCAATTGTCGCGTTTTGCGGAGTAAATGTCGGCGGAGCATGTGTCGGGTTACCGTTCGCACTGCACTCTTCTTAACTCGTATCAACTCGCCACCTTCAAATTTACGCAAGTGCTATTCGAGTTTTCAAGAATGGAGGACGAGTACGACGATCGTGCTGCGAGTCATGCCGAGCTGCCCCCGAGATTTACGCGAGTTTAGATCGAGTACGGGGACTTACGGCTAGTTTTGTATGAGCATGAGCAGAGTTTAGGGCGAGCATTAATAGCATGACAAGCGCACTATGATACATCAGCTTGCCTACAATCGTAAAGAAGATCAAGGCATGTTCTTTCTCCAGCAGATCTTCTGGCATCCATATTTTTTTTGAACGCCAAAATAAGATGCGGCCCTCCCCGGAGGAAGGGGGGGGGGGGGGGCAGTGCCTCTATTTTGTTCAAGTACCCGAACTTTTACATAGGACAAGTGCCGCTTTTAATTTTACAAGTGCCCCTATTAATTTGCAAAAGTGCCCCTTCTCGTTTTCACATCATAATATTTCAATTCAATTCAAGGTTTATTAAAAACATGAGTCGCCGCCCCATGGCTGAAATGGTCATTTATACAATTAAAAGACTTATTACATATTTCAAACATAAAATACAGTTACAATTAATTTGTCAATATTGAAATATCTATAGTTAAAATGGTAAGATTGCTCGGGCAGCATAAATTAGAAAACGGAGAAGAGAAACATGAAGCAAAGAAGTAACATAGGAAGATATAAAAGTACACGTATAAATACGAATGTCATACATGTACTTTTTAGGAGTCATGAAGACAATAAACGAATATAAAAATAGAAATGAAAATATTTGTTGTCATTACATTGTTGACGTTTCATATTGCACGTATTTGTATTATTGCTTAGAAAAATAATATAAAACTAGACTTTAATTCGTCACTTTGACGAATTAGGTGATACGTATGCTCATGTGTAACATAATGAAGAACGCATTTTCACGATTTCATCTTTCGTTACTACTCCCATTATGGTCTATCCCATTATGGTCTATCCATGAGTCAAGTTTCAACTGTAGGGCAGAGGGAGACAGACCAAGAGAATAAGAGGGAGGCAAGGCAAGAGAGAGAGAAAGAGAGAGAGGGAGAGGGTGAAAGAGAAGAGAGATAGATACATGCAGAGACAGACCAAAAAAGGAGAGGGGCAGAACATAAGAGGAGAAGTAAAAGAGCAAGAGAGAGGAGAGAGAGAGATGCAATTGAGAACAATGCCTTTCAGATGACCATGAGTAAAAGTGGTATAGCGCCCCCTTCAGGTATTCGATTGAGGATTGTTATATATGATAATTGACATGTCACCTATGATTGAATTATTGACTATGATAACGTCATGATAATGTTAGATAGTCTACATAAATCTTGTGGAAACTTGTCACAGCTACAACATACTCAAAAATCAACAAAATCCAAGCTGAAATATCGGCGATATTGCTCAAAACACAGGAATGTGTAATCCAGATTTGAGAAAAAGTCATCTCCCATAGGGATTAAAAGCAAAAAGTAATGGATTAAGTGAAAATAGGGTAATAATAAAGAAAATAGGGTTATTTATTACATTATTTGCGATTCTACGTGTTTTAATACTCAAAGGAGATGGTACAGTGAAAGGTCAAAAAATAAAATGAAGACAAATATTGTTGGAGACACTCGGACTCGAACCATGGATCTCGAGGATGGAAGTCAAGTGCGTTACCGATATACCAAAACATTTCCCATAGCGATTACACGTAAACGGGAAATGGAATTCTCAAATCCTACTTTGCAAGTGAAATATGAGCATAATCCCGGCATCTGTTTGAAAAATGAAAGAAACACGTGTGATAGATTATTGTCTCAGCTACAACATATTCGAAGCTCAGCAAAAACTAGGCTAAGACAACGGAGATTTTGCTCGTGAAAGACAGGAAGGTAGAATCCATTTTTTAGAAAAAGTCATGTCCCATAGAGAATACACGCAAAATGTGAAAAATTGACATGCCTCCTTTAATCGAAAAAATACGCCATGATGCCTTTGTCAAAATGAAAAATTGTGGACACTATATTTGTAGAAAATTGTTTCAGCTAAAACATATCGAAATTTGAAAAAAAATCAATCAATATTTACAGAGATACAATCAATTTTCAAAAAATATGCTGACGTCATAACATCTAAATTAAATTTTTGAGTTTGGAGGACATTATGGTGACGTCATGAGTTAATTGAGGGTCAAATGAGACATGAAATCATATTTACGACTCATAATCTATCTAAATATGAAAAACTATTGGGAGTTCCTATCTATTCTGAAGGGTTACAAAGAATTTTGTATAGGCATGTTTTTGCTCATGTATTGTGGATAAAGATAACGCGGGTCCGCGCGCACTGTCAACTTTGACGGACGCTCATTGCGTTATTAAAAGATGAACAAGTTATCAAAATGCTTGGAAAAATGTGCCAAATAAGATGATAGAGAAAATTCGGCGATTCAATGTTGCAAAATGCTAATACGCGCAAAAAACGCGCGCGCATGCGCGTGAGCGTGATTTTTTGTCAAATGCACCATATGGCCTGAAACGTATGCAAACAAAAATTGGGATGATTTAGAGCATTTTAAATTTGTGCGCGCGCATAAACGCGCGGACGAACGCGCACGCGGGCATTTGCGCACGTTTATTGACCTGAAATTGACCGGACGGATATTGATCTTATTCATGATAAATATGAATGAAAAATTACTTTCCGTTATGAAGATATGATCATAAGTTGATTTTCACAAAATGGCGCCTGGATGACGTCACGATAATTTTGAGTCTTTGAAAAGTCACGCAGTTCTAAGTTAGACTAAGATCTATTATCATTGAAAGTTTCATCACAATGGCTTTATTCAGTCTTGAGATATCTTGCGAACAAAATCGAGGAAGAATAATAGGAAGAAGAAGAATAATAACTAGAATTTAAATCGTCACGAAGACGAATAAGGTGGTCTGCCTTCAAGTTATATAAACATGTAAACAATGATGATCATCATGATGATCATGATGATGATGATCTTGATAGTAATGGTGATGACGATGATGATGATGATCATGATCATGATGATGTTATGATTATCAACAGACCATGATGACATCAGACTGAAAAAAATGAGAGAACATTTAGATAGTATAAGTCTCAGCTACAACATACTAAAAAATCAACAAAAATCAAGCCGAAATAACGGCGATATTGCTTGCAAAAGACAAGAATGTAGAATCCAGATTTGAGAAAAAGTCATCTCCCATATAGAGAAATTATATTGACATGTACATGTAAACAATGATGATCATAATGATGATGAAGATGATGATCTTGATAGTAATGGTAATGATGATGATGATGATTATAATGATAATGTTAATGATGATGATGATGATGTTGATGATCATGATCATGATCCTGATGATTTTGATGATGATCATCGTCAGACCATATGATGATGATGATCATGATGATATTGATGATGATCATGATGATAGTGATCGATGATGATCATTCATGAGCGTGATTCTGACATCTGATTGAAAAAATGAGGGGACATTTAGATAACATATAGTCTCAGCTACAACATATACTCAAAAATCAACAAAAACCAAGCAGAAATAATGGCGATATTGCTCGCCAAAGACAGGAATGTAGAATCCAGATTTCAGACCATGATGATGATCATCATCATCATTATGATAATGATGATCATGAGCGTGATCGATCCTGACATCTGATTGAAAAAATGAGGAGACATTTAGATAACATATAGTCTCAGCTACAACATACTCAAAAATCAACAAAAACCAAGCAGAAATAATGGCGATATTGCTCGCAAAAGACAGGAATGTAGAATCCAGATTTCAGAAAAAGTCACCTTCGATAGGCATGACACGCAAATTACGAAAATTCTGACATGTCGCATTTAATCGAAATTTTCACTATGATGACGTCATCAAAATGAAAAATGGTGAGACATAAATAAAGAGAAGGAAAGAGGAAGACGGTCCGTTATAGTCATGTAAAAATACATGAGCTGGACAGAGGGATGAAAGATCGAGGAATCAGATATGCGCATGTCTTGGAAGGAGAGAGGATATAGCGGGAGGATAAGGAAATGGTGGTAGGTATACGTACGTGAAATAAGAATACAAAGCTAGCCAAAGCTAGGAAACGGAAAGAGCTAGAGAAAATTAGGAGCAATGGAATAAGGCCGAAAAAAAAAAAAAACATGTTTAGCGTCCTGTTTTTTGGAAAGGAAGGAGGAGGCCCTTTTTCTTTCTTTTTTTCTTTCAAAATGGCCGCTCAAAATTGCCGCTCGGTACATTTTCCCTGTCAGTCGGGCTACTTTTCAAGATGGCCGCCGAGATTTTATGTTTTTTTTTCTATCAAAAAAAAAAAATCAAAAAAAAAAAAAATCAAAAAAAAAAAAAATCAAAAAAAAAAACAAAAAAATCAAAACAAATAATAGGAGGCGGCCCCCAAAAAGGAAGCGGGCGGGGACGCTAAACATGTATATTCTTTTTACATGGCCTAAACGACAAGGTATCAGATATCCATTGTTTTGACATTCCTTTTCCCTTATAACACGCAAAATCATGCATTTCGTGAGAAATTATATGCGCGAGAAATATACTGGGCGAATTGTCTGTAGGGCGAATTTAATCTGACCAAGATTTTGGCCGATTCGAATTGCATGCACACTCATGATCATGGTCATACATAGAGATGCTGTTTAGTTGTGTTGTTGTGCTGATTGCTAGCTTAGTTTTGGTAAGAATTCGGTTGTTGCTATTGTATTACTTTATCGTGAATCCTTTCTTATTAGTTTGTTAGAGATTTTGCGTTATCGCATAAGTGTGTGAGTGTATTTAAACTTTTAAAGGCATTGACTTTGTTTATAATAATGTTTGCAGTTTTACAAATCAAGTCTGAGATGCGATACATCTTACGTATACATGTATGTAGGGTCTGCGTGTTATCATATCAGCTCAGTGAGTGTGATTGTGATTGAATTTTGAAGCCCTACGAAAAACGAAAAGGAAGTGTTTCAAAAAAGTGAAAATCTTTGACTCAGTTTGACTTTGAGTGACCGGTTTTACCATACTCATTTCTCCCAATAGACTGTAGAGTGTAGACCTAGTCTAGATCTAGACCTGTTTCTAGATCTAGATCTAAGTCAGTGTTATAAATTAAAAACCATAAGTCGGTAGGGATCTAGGCCTACTACTAGATCTAGATACTCTATCTGACTAAAGGCCTAGATCATAGATCTAGACTAGACCTAGATCTAGTCTAGATCTATTAATTTCTAATTCCAATCATGAATATCTTGATAGTTGATAATTAGACAGGTCACAGCTGACAGGCGATCGGCTTGTAAAAGTCATGGGATAATATTTATCCCCTCGCCAAAGTCAAAGAAGGAGGGGATCTAGACCTCTGTATTATGCTGCTCGCTGTCGAAGCCCTTCCTTCTGTGTGCCTTAAGTACAAATCTGGTTTAAAATCAATAACTTTAGAGTAATGTTTGACGGATTTTAATGAAATTTGATATGAAGGTAAATGGTATAAAAACACCGCATAAGTTCAATTTCAGAGTATGTAGGTCAAAGGTCATAGCTCATTAAATATGCGAATCTGGTTTCTGTTCGATAACTTTAGTAATATTTGATGGATTTTCATGAAATTCGATATGAAGGTACAGGGTATAAAAACGAGGCATAAGTTCAATTTCCGAGTATGTAGGTCAAAGGTCATGGCTCATTAAATATGCGAATCTGGTTTCCGATTGATAACTTTAGTAATGTTTGACAGATTTTAATCAAATTTGATATGAAGGTACATGCTATCAAAATACAGCATAAGTTCAGTTTCGGAGTATGTAGGTCAAAGGTCATAGTTCATTAAATGTGCAAATCTGGTTTCTATTCGATAACTTTAGTAATGTTTGACGGATTTTAATGAAATTTGATAGGAAGGTACATGCTATCAAAATACAGCATAAGTTCAGTTTCGGAGTATGTAGGTCAAAGGTCATAGCTCATTAAATATGCGAATCTGGTTTCTGTTTGATAACTTTAGTATTATTTGATGGATTTTCATGAAATTCGATATGAAGGTACATAGTATAAAAACACAGCATAAGTTCAATTTCCGAGTATGTAGGTCAAAGGTCATAGCTCATTAAATATGCGAATCTGGTTTCCAATCGATAACTTTAGTAATGTTTGACAGATTTTAATCAAATTTGATATGAAGGTACATGGCATCAAAACACGGCCTAAGTTTGATTTCCCAGTATGTAGGTCAAAGGTCATAGCTCATTAAATATGTGAATCTGGTTTCTGTTTGATAACTTTAGTATCCACTTTCTCGCCTTTCCATCTCACTTCTATTTTCTATCTACTTTCCTCAGTCCCTCGAGGACTTTACACATGGTGTACCGTAAACCTTCATGATTAACTTTAGTATTATTTGATGGATTTTCATGAAATTCGATATGAAGGTACATGGTATAAAAACACAGCATAAGTTCAATTTCGGAGTATGTAGGTCAAAGGTCATAGCTCATTAAATATGCGAATCTGGTTTCTGATATCGATAACTTTAGTAATGTTTGACGGATTTTAATCAAATTTGATATGAAAGTACATGGCATCAAAACATGGCCTTAGTTTGATTTCCCAGTATGTACCCTGCGAGGGGATGCTATGCTTTGCGTTGACTTGTTTTATTTATGTCATTTAGCATTATGAATGAGGGCTCATTATTTGTATTTATTGTAATATATTGATATTGGTATTTTATTAAATGTAATTTTTTGTTTTGTTTTGTTTGTATTTTAGGTTACTGAGAGTTGAAGAGAGAGTTGCAGAAAGTAAGTTGATATGCTTAGAAAGGCTGAAGTCAAGTAGTTTTTAAATTAAAGCTATGATGGAATGAAACAGATCCGCATAATTGGGAACAATTGAATGCAGAATACGAAAGCTATGGCTTTAAGAAATTTTCTATATAACTTGTTGACACTACCAAGTTACTTTTAATTATGTCAGTAAAGGTATAGACCAGTTTTGGAAAAGCCCCCCTCTCAAAAAATGAAATGGTACCCTTTTTTAACAATCATGTGAAAGAATATGTTTTGACTAATACCTGATGATACAAATTTTGATACTAATTGATATATTTGGTAAATTATTATATCTATCCGGAGTGGATAGATATCGCGCATGTGTCGCATAGTTCCATATACATCTTTCTGTGTACAGTGCTTGTAACTTTACCATGACTGGGTCAAATTTCTCATCATTTTGATGATCCAGAACCTTTCAGTACACACCAATACTTACCGTATATGCTAGATGATCAACCTTTTGTGATCGATTTCACAACGTTTTTTTCGCAATGCAATCGCATGACCAAAACTGGTCTTGAATGAGGGCTCACTATTTGTATTTATTTTTGTAATATATTCATATTGGTTTTTTATAAAATGCAATTGTTTTTTTCTTTTCTTTTTTTATTTCTAGTGCTTTTAATCAACAAATGTCAGTTTGATTAAAGAAATGACCCACACCAGACGGTTATTTCTGTCTATGACTCTCTATGTTTTGCTGGAGTGTGGGGTGGAGGGGGGGGGGGGAGTCACAGGTTGAACATTGGCACATAGAGAGGTCAAAAGTCATTTGAGGTCAAGCGTTAAAGTTTACCTGCAACCTCAGCTACACTACAAACACAAACACATTTTACCTTCACACATGTAAAATATCAATGCAATAATTTTACTCGTATCAAAGGGGGAGGGAGTAGATGCAGTGGAAGCAGGTGAAAGGCAGTAGCATATCATGTAATACCCCTTCTCAAAGTTTATGGGATGTTGCATTCTATGGCAGATATTTCAAAATCAGCTTGCGATAGGCCCTACAATTCTTATAGATGGCAATGGACATTGCGATATTCTAGTTATTTTCACAAGTGGGCGAGACACAACATCGCTAATGCCTTGTTTAAGCTGAAAAGTCATCCACAAAGTAGATGAGGTTTAGACATTGGTCAGTTAAAAATTTATGTTGTGCCACCACCCAAGATAATGTCATTACAGAAATGGTACAATTTGAAACAGGAAAAGAGCTTAAAATGAAAATGCATTGAAGTACTGTACCTAAACAAAATATTGATATTAACATTATTTCTGAACTGTTGGTTCTTACAAAAGTTATTGATTTCGGTCTAAGTTGCAGTTTGGGATGTAATGTGGTGTTTGAATCTTTCCATTTCAGATTTGATAGATCTACTCTTACTGTTGGACAGTTACTGAGAGAGAAGCAAGGAGGCAGAGGTAAATTCAGCTCTTACTGTTGGACAGTTAGTGAGAGGGAAGCAGGGAGGAAGAGGTGAATAGAGCTCTTATTGTTGAACATTTACTGAGAGAGAAGCAAGGAGGCAGAGGTGAATAGAGCTCTTACTCTTGGACAGTTATTTAGAGAGAAGCAAGGAGGCAGAGGTAAATAGAGTTGTTACTGTTGGACAGTTATTGAGAGACGAGCAAGGAGGAAGAGGTGAATAGAGCTCTTACTGTTGGACAGTTACTGACACAGAAGCAAGGAGGCAGAGGTGAATAGAACTCTTACTGTTGGACAGTTAATGAGAGAGAAGCAAGGAGGCAGAGGTAAATAGAATTCTTATTGTTGGACAGTTACTGACACAGAAGCAAGGAGGCAGAGGTGAATAGAACTCTTACTGTTGGACAGTTAATGAGAGAGAAGCAAGGAGGCAGAGGTAAATAGAGTTGTTACTGTTGGACAGTTATTGAGAGACAAGCAAGGAGGAAGAGGTGAATAGAGCTGTTACTGTTGGACAGTTACTGAGACAGAAGCAAGGAGGCAGAGGTGAATAGAGCTCTTACAAAATGTTATACAATTCAACATAGTCAGAAGTAAAATCACACCAAAAAAATAAAATGAATAAAAAGCATTGGTAACTTAAGCATTGATAAAGTTAATTATCGTGCATAAATCAAAAAGAAAACGAACAGACTACCAGCAGCAAAGTAGGGTTTAAGATTTATGTAGTAATAAATAAAAATAATAATAACCATAATTATAAGCATTTTCTTTTTCAAAAATATTCTTTCATTACAAATGGCATATATGTGAACCTGTTATACAAAGTGGCATTATTAAATGTATGTCCCATTTTTTTCCTACTCGTTGTTTTATGTTACTCTAGGTACCCAACTGTGAAGTGATCAAGCTACAGATCTATCTACAGTGGACTCTCATTATAAAGAGCACTGATATAACAAGGTTCTATTATAACAAGGTAATTTTTATGGCTCCAGATTGTAATTTTCTTCTGTATTTTATTATTTTTGTAACCCTGATAAACGAGGTTCATTATAACGAGCATAATCCTCTGGTCCCAAGGACCTTGTTATCACTTACCATCTAGGCATTTAACAAAACTCCCTGTAAAGTTGAGAAGTATGTAGAAAAGGCATTGACTGGTATCCCTGTTATGAGAACAGGGTTTTAAATTGTTTAAAATGGCTTTGAGCTTTACAATTTTTTTTCTTTTTCTCCCTGTTCAAGCAATAGTGATGACAGTAGGAAGCTTTTGATGCACTTTGTAGGAAAACCAGAATTGCAGGGTGTTGTAAAATGGAAGGGGGGGGGGTGGAGGTAGGGGTCTCAACATGTAAATGAGCATGTTATTTTATAGGAATCATGTATAGTGTCCCAAAATAACGAATTTATGTACATTTTGTGGATAAAAATGATTAATATCTGTATATATATATATATATATATATATATATGTATTGTAGCATAATCTTACCTCACAAACGTTAAAAATTTTGCCTTCTGAAAGATGGATGATGCTCCTTTTCATTTTAACAAACCTTTTAATATTTACCCCCTCTCCTTACAGGTGTCTGGCTGTCACTTATGTGTTTGTGTTTGTCTCCTAGAAATTTGATCTTTTCAGGAAAAGTAATTGTTTTATGTTGACATCTTTTCATTGTATACATTTGAACCAAAGAACCTTCATCTCACCTCTTTTCCTAATCTCAGAAGAGATCCTGCTCTCAGAAGAGAGTGTCCCACACTCAAGAAGGGTGTGCGTCTTTATCCATTTCATCACATTTCACCCACGGGAGACCGTGGTAGAGTTGTATAAAGAATCCACAGAAGAAATAATCGAAAAAGAAAACAGGAACCAGGTGAGACTCCTGGATAAATATAATCAATAACAGGAACCAGGTGAAACTCCTGGATATATAATCAATAACAGGAAGCAGGTGAAACTCCTGGATATATAAGCAATAACAGGAACCAGGTGAGACTCCTGGATATATAAGCAATAACAGGAACCAGGTGAAACTCCTGGATAAATAAGCAATAACAGGATCCAGGTGAGACTCCTGGATATATAAGCAATAACAGGAACCAGGTGAGACTCCTGGATAAATAAGCAATAACAGGAAACAGGTGAGACTCCTGGATAAATAAGCAATAACAGGAAACAGGTGAGACTCCTGGATAAATAAGCAATAACAGGGACCAGGTGAGACTCCTGGATAAATAAGCAATAACAGGGACTAGGTGAGACTCCTGGATAAATAAGCAATAACAGGAACCAGGTGAGACTCCTGGATAAATAAGCAATAACAGGAACCAGGTGAGACTCCTGGATAAATAAGCAATAACAGGGACCAGGTGAGACTCCTGGATAAATAAGCAATAACAGGAACCAGGTGAGACTCCTGGATAAATAAGCAATAACAGGGACAGTGTGTTAGAAAAACAAACAGGCTTGATAGGAATAAATACAATTTATCAAATTACAGTTTTGAGAAATAAAAGGCAAGTTTGCAAAAAGTGGGAAACAAACTTGGGATATTTTCAGTTGTAGGGATACAATAAAGTGTGTTTGCTTACAAAGAACTTTGGGTGAGCGTATTGGAAATTCATTAACCAGTGATAAGATTAATTAATCAGAAGAAAAGCAGGATATTTGATCGTTTACAGATTTTTTTCAAAAGGAAGTAAGCGTGGTAAAATTGAAAAAGGAGTGGGGAAAATTGAAGAAAGAAAAGAAGGTTTAGAAATACAAGTGAACTAGAGTAGTTGGATAGAAGATATTTGATTACAGAGGTTTTTAAGTTAAAAGAAAAAGAAGTGAGTTTGAAAAATTACAAAGAGAGTGAGTAAAATTGAAGTCAAGAGAACAAGTAACCTTGAGTAGTTTGAAAGAGCATATTTTATTACAGAGAGGTTTTTTTAAAGAAAGGAGTAAGCTTTAAATTACAAAGAG
The DNA here is from genome assembly GCA_035222895.1 of Strongylocentrotus droebachiensis. Lineage (NCBI taxonomy): Eukaryota > Metazoa > Echinodermata > Echinoidea > Camarodonta > Strongylocentrotidae > Strongylocentrotus > Strongylocentrotus droebachiensis. The sequence goes on along the minus strand of JAVYIG010002000.1, from coordinate 155,814 downwards.
TGAGGACGATTGAAGAGAGTAAGGTTCAAAAGTTTATAGAGTTAGAAAAAAAAAAGGAAGTGACTGATAAATTATACATACTGAAGTCAAGTGTGGAGAATTGAAGAGAATTAAGTGCAGAGATACAAGTGGGCTTGAGTAGTTGCAGAGAGGGTATTTGATCATTCACAGATTTTGTTTAAAAAATCCCTGATAAATTACAAAAAGATTGAGGAAAATTGAAGTAAGAGGAAACGTAAATACAAGTGAGCTTAGGTGGTTGGAAAGAAAATATTTGATTAGAGAGTTTTTAGAATAAAAAGACCGGAACTTGGTAAATTACATATTCGTGAGGAAAATTAAAGCCAGAGAACAAGATTGAGAAATAAAGTGGGCTTAAGAACTTTGATAGAGGATATTTGATGACACTTTTTTTTTTAATTTAAGAAAGAGGTAAGCTTGATTAATTACAAAAGCGTGAGAAAAGTTGAAGTAAGAGAATAAAGTCCAGAACTTACAGAGTTTAGAGAAAAGGAGGTGTCTTTGATAAGTTGAACATATTAAAAAAAAAGAAAAAAAGGGTGAGGAAAATTGAAGAGAATAAGGTTCAGAAATACAAGTGGGCTTGAGAAGTTGCAGAGAAGGTATTTTATCATTTACAGAGTTTTGGAGAAAAGAAGGGAGCGTGATAAATAAAAAGAATAAGGAAATTATTAAAGAGATCAAGGTAGAAAAATACAAGTGGGCTTGAGTGGTTGGAAAGAAAATATTTGATCACAGATTTTCTTTTCTTTTTTTTAAAGTGAGCTTGATAAATAACAAAAGTAGAAAAATTGAAGTAAGAGAACAAGGTTTAGGAAAAACATATAAGCTTAAGTAGTTTCATAGAGAGTAGGAAACGTGTTAATATAACTAATATTCAAGTAATTAACTAAAGTTTGTTGATAAAGAAGAGAGTTGAAGGAAATTTTGATAAGATATTCAGTGTTTGTATTAAGTGACTTTCATTACAAGGAAAATAACATTATAATAAACCCTTAAGTGTGAAAAGGGGATAAACAATTTTGCATCGAGAGTGACAGAGTCCACTTGCGAGTCTGCTTCATTGACAAACAGATTTTAAAAATTGTCAGGGAACTAAAAGTTTTTAATAAAGTATTGCACTTTGAAGAGATATATTGCAGAATAGATACAAAGATTCGTACGTGAAATCTTTAAAAGTATTACCTTCTTGTACATCCAAAACACATCAAGGCATTTATTTGAATATTACTAATTAGACTGTAAACTTTTAATATTGTGCATTTTATGCCTATTGCGATAAAGAGATTGAAAATGGCTGCCACTCAATTCAGCTCTATTGTTCATGAGATTCTAAGCATGCTTTCCAGTTACACATCGATGATCAACACAGATGTTGATGAATGTTATTGCATGGATAAGATCAATAAAAGTGACAACTATGTAACATGCGAGTCTTGTACCAACCATTTCCATGTGACATGTGAGGAATACTTGAACAATGACAAACTTGCTGACCAGAGATTGATTTGGATTTGCTCATGCTGTGGTCATAGCAATATTGGCGATCGAATATTTGACAAAGTATGTATTCCATCTCATTATAACAGATATGAGCCTCTCATGTCAGCAGATGATGATGATGACAATGACGATGAGAACATGGAGATCTTCAAACAGACAAGACGAGTAAGGACATCAAATAAGAGGTATGTTAAAGTAAAAAGGAGCACGCTGTTTGCAGAGCCATGTAGCAGATATGAAAATGGTGTAACAGACAATCTGTCTCATTTCATAGATCAAAACTTGCTCAATGAAGAAGTTGACGATAAGTGGGTGAAAGTGAAATGCAAGAGAGCAAAACTGATGGCAAGAAAAAGAGAAGAAAGATTGCATTCAAATTCAAAAGAAGAAAATGAACAGGACAAAAGGCAGAAAAGATCAATTCATGGTGTATTGTTGGAACCAGGTGTTACCTACATTGGCAAAGCATTCAAGACATTTTATGGGAGTCGTAAGAGAAAAAACACAGTACACAAAAAAGAGTGTAAGGTGAAGCAGAAAATGAAAAATGAAGAAGAAGATGTCAGTGTGCAATCCTATGCAGAAAATCTATTGAGCATTTATGCTTGCAGTGTGCAATCTCTACATTCTATGAAGGTTTACAATGAAGCCTGTGAAGAAATGGAAAGAATGCAAAATCAATCATACGCTGACGTAACTGCTAGTTTGTCTCCATTGTCAAAACCAGATTCTGATCAACGCTCTAACCAAAGAACTTGCAACATTCTGGAAAAGATGCAGGATTTGAGACGATACAGAGTCTACGCAGGAGGTAAAAGAGGAAGAGGTCGAAAAAGGAACATGAAAGGTCAGTCTTCCAAAGCCGGGAAAAAAGGCACTGATGGAAATCACTCTTCTGATAAATCAGAGATTAGATTTGACAAAGATGAAGGAATAGAATTAGCAGTAAAGAATGAGAAGCTGGATACAAAGAAATATATGAATGCAAGTGACCAAGGACTTGATCCAAATACATGTAAAAATGATGAACACTCAGACCAGCATATTTGCAATATGAAAGACAACAAAGGTTCAGATGGAGTTGTGCAGGACGATTCAAAGAATAATCTGTTGAAATCAAATTTTGATGAAAATAGGGAAATTGAAACGGACGATGATAGTGGCAGTGATGTTCATATACCAGTGAAACGTTCGTGTGCAAGAAATTGTATAGAATCTGATAGTGATACAGACACAAGTCCTGGATGTGATTTATTCGATAGAAGTGTTTTACCAGAACGCAATATGCCTTTGAATGTTTGTGATAGACCAAAAGATATGCCCAGAAATGAACCAGTAGACAATGTCTGTGAATCGGTATTGGAAAATGATGATATGATGAAAAATGATTTTTCAGATGTTTCAGATGGTGTACAAGAAGATGCAGTGTTTGACAATGACCTGGAGAATAGAAGCTTCGATACAGTAAAAGATGGTACAGACAATGATACTGATATGTCATTTAATGATCATGCTCATTCAAGGAATCCTTTAGAATCTTCTTCAGATTCAAATATCAAAGATGAAGACATTGAAAAGGCAATAGATGCTAATATGTACACATGTACTGATGAAACAGAAACAGAAGTTGAATTTGTAGCAGATCTTGGATTACGTGATAGACCTGATAAAAATTTCAAATTTGTATCCCTCCAGAATAATGACAAACAGAACATTTGTTCAAAACTGAATATCAGATATATAGGCAAAGGCTGTGATTCAAGGTTAGATAGAAATAGCTCTATTGGAGTTCCTTTACAGAGTAAACAAATTACTGGTGATGGCAATTGTTTCTTTCGTGCAATTTCCTATGTAATTTCTGGAACTGAGCGTAATCATGCAATTTTAAGAAATGCCACTGTGAAACATTTATTGCAAACCAAGGACATGTTTAGTAATACATTGAGGCAAGAATATAGAACAGTCAGAGAATATGTTTTGAAATGTAGAATAAAGGAAGACGGAACGTGGGCTACAGACACTGAAATTAGCGCTTTAGCAAATTTAATCGATACTGATATTTATTCATACAATGACCAAGTACCATGTTGGCAATTGTACTCTGCAAAGAAACCTGGAAGAATCAATATTGTTACATCTGATAAGGGAATTTATATACTGTACACAGGAAATGTTCATTTTAATGTTGTTGAATCTGTAGATTTTGTCAATTTCAATTCATTGGAACAGACAAGAACAACTAAAAAAGATAGAACGTCAAAGAGAACTTTGCCATGTCCATCAATTCAGGCTGATGTTAAAGTAAAGCATGTGTTCAAGAAGTGTAGATCCAAGTGTCAGATAGAGGAAGAAATTGATGAAGTAGTGGATAAGTCTCCTGAAACATTTCAAAACCATGTTGATCCAAAGGGAAAAAAACGTAGGCTCACGTTGGAAACTGGTACGATAAATCACGATGAGAGGAAAGGTACTGCAAATCTTTTGGACATGACATATGAACAGTGTGCAAGTAATCAGTCTGAATCAGTTGTTCACAACGAACGTAACACCAAGGACGAAACCCATGAAAGTGATCACAAAGACAAATGCACGAGAGTCGCTACACAAATAACGCTTGTTGCCCAAGGGACATTCAATCAAGGTGATACAAGATTTGGTGACTTAAGTGGAAAGCAGTGTGTTACCAATTCACTTTCTGCACTGTTGTATAGCAAGGTAAAAAATGCCAATGATTGGAAAAGTACAGATCTAGACAGGATTTTGAATAACGGTAATGAATTATACTGTTACATACGGCGATCCACTTCACTCGACAACCAATACTTATTGATATCTGATCTATTTGAATATTTGGATGCGTACAATGAATTGTTTAACATAGTATGCCGTGAACCAGTCACTGGATTGTTAGATGGAGATGAATTGATATTGGCCCAGTCTCTTTCGATGACATTGAAGCAAGCACTCGAAAAAGAACTATGTACTGATTCTGATGCATGTTTTGTGACATTTGCTAGAAGTACTTTCATTGTATTATCTGGTCAAGATGGTTTCTTTATATTTGATTCACATTCCAGAAGCAGTCGAGGTTTCCTGATTTGTAACGGACACAGTGTTGTACTTCGTACTCAAAGCTGGCAAGGTGTGTACAAGCATTGCATGAGGTTAGCAAAATCAATGGGATGCCCCCTGCACACCGAATATGAAGTAACTAGTGTATGTGTTAAAGCAACTTCCGGTAAGAATGAAACCTTGAAAGGCTATCCACAGTTACAGGATTTTGTTTGTAATCCAATTCCTTCGTCAAATACGCACAGTGAAAGTCAGTCTGGAAGCTCTGGATGTTCCATACATTGTGAAAGCTTTGATGAAGTTCAAATATTGGATGAGAGTGTTTCCCCACAAAAGATGATTGATAACCCAAATGTATTTCTATTCCCTGAAGAAGCAAATGAAACAATCATTCATGATGTACATTATAACGGTCAGGAATTAAAACTGAAGAGTGTGACAATTACCTTAACCAAACTAAAAGAACCACAGCTGAATAATAGTTGTCTTCTGAAAGGAAATGACTCTATAAAAGCAGAATATGAAAATGAACAAAAGGGAGACTCCAAAAATTGTACTAAACGTGGAAATGACTCTGATAAATTGAATTTAGTGAACAAAGTTCAAAATTCCAACTCTATCTTAAGCAGAAAACGAAAGTGGAGTTACCTCGAAAGTGATGCGAAATTTGATGTTGACCTTGGCAAGGAAATTCGAAAAACCAAATTGGTGAAAATGAATGAGAACGACAGCTTAAGAATGGATGCAAGCGAATGTGCTGATAGTAATGACGAATTAACAATAATTGGAGAAGTTCATTTTAGAAATGTTGACCATGGAAAGAAAAAACGTAAACACAGACAAAGTTCTGATCAAAAAAAGAAGCGCAGTAGACAGCGAATGAGAGAAAAACGAGCCTTGACCAAAGATAAAATCATTAAGAAAAAGGAAAAGTGTATTCACAATGCGCAAATGAAAACAATTATTAAAAAAAAAAAATATCAAAATGATTTAACCTACAAAATAGAAAAAATAAATGAAGTAAAAAAAAGGCAAAAAGAAATGTATGAAGAAGATTCAAATTTCAGGAACATACAGCTTAATATTATGAAAACCAAATATCATTTTGATTCACGTTATAAAAAGAAAATTTTGTATGGAAATAAACAAAAATATTTGAGAAATGAAGGATTCAAAGAAAATGTTAAAACAGCTATGAGGATTAAAATGAAAAATAGATATTGGAACGATGAACTATTTAAACGAATGCACAAGAGTAGAATAAGAAGTAAATACCAGCATGATGAACTATTTAAACGAATGCATAAAAGCAAATTAAGAAGTAAATATTTGAACAACGAACATTTTAAGAAAAAACAACAAGATATCATGAAAAAACGAATAAAGGAATTATATCGCAATGATGAAAATTTTAAGAAAAAACAACAAGATATCATGAGAAAACGAATAAAGGAATTATATCGCAACGATGAAAATTTTAAGGAAAAACAACAAGATATCATGAAAAAACAAATGAAGAAATTATATCGCAATGATCAAAAATTTAAACATACAAAAAAGGCAGATATGAAAACATTGTCCAAAATTAGATATAAAGGCAAAGAATTTAAGGAAAAGAAATTGATGAGCTTAAAAATGAAATATAAAAGAATTGAAAAATATAGGCAAAATGTAATAAAACAAAATCGAAAAAGGTCTGTACTTCGAACAGTAAAATTGTCCGAGTTTGATATTGTACTTGAAGAATTTAGAAAGATAATTTCTCATGGCCCAGAATATGTGTGCTGTGTATGCTTAAAACTTCTCTTTGAGAACCAAGTATTGAAATGTAAAAAGAGTAATTATAAAATTCAGACGTGCATAAGTGAAGAATATTTGCATGTTTGCAATTCAGAATGCCGGTCAAAATGTTTAATAGGCCAGTCAGCCAGATCGTCACTATGGATATGCTTCACCTGTCATAGAAAATTGCAAGCTGAAAAAGTACCTGCAGAAGCAAATATGAACAATTTACAACTACATGAAGTTCCAAAAGAACTTGCCAATCTGAACAATTTAGAACAGCATTTGATTGCATTGAATATCCCTTTCATGAAGTTAATGGCCTTGCCTAAAGGTGGTCAAAATGGAGTCCATGGCCCAGTCGTGTGCGTGCCTTCAAACACTTATGAAACAGTAGATATGTTGCCAAGACCACAGACTGAAGATCAATTGATCCGTGTTAAACTCAAACGAAAATTGTCGTACAAAAGCTATTATGAGTACAAATTTGTAGATAAATCTAACTTGCTTAATGCTCTGCAGTATTTAAAAGCAAATAATAAGTGGTATTTTGATGTTACAGTAAATGATAAATGGGAAAACTCACTTGAACGAAATGAAAAAGATAATGAAAAGGAAGAAGCAGTGGAAATCGGTGGTAAAGCTCGTTTAGCAAAATATTGGAAGGAAATGGAAGAACAAATTGATTACATTTTGTCCAAAGACAAAAATGCTAATGAAAACATGCAGGACAACAGTAAACTACAACAAAAAATAGATGACAACAACACTGAAGACGATATGGAAGAACGCTTACGCGGTATTCAGTTAGACTCGTGTCTCCAGCCAGTAGATATTGGACAGGAAATATTAGATCAGTATTTTGAAGACATAATATGTTGTGCTCCTTGTGAAGGAAGAAGCCCTGTATCAATTCTACAAGATGAAAGCAATGAGGCCAAATGTTTCCCAGTATTATTTCCTAAAGGTCAACCAACATTCCATGATAGAAGAGATGAAAAAATAACATTAGGACGTTATCTGCATAACCGACTGATGCACGTGGATAATAGATTTGCTCAGAATACAGATTACATCTTTTATGCACAATATATTTATGAAATTCAACAGGTTATATCACAAGTTTCTATCGCTTTAAGGCAAAGTCCAAACAAAAAAGATGATTCGTCTTCAATAACTGCCTCAGATTTGAAAGATGCAGAGAAAGTTAAAAAAATACTAAAATCAGACAAGGGCTATAAATTTTTAAAGCAAATTCGTGGAACACCTCCATTCTGGCAAAAGACACAAAAAGATGTTCTCGCAATGGTAAGACAGCTTGGAAAGCCGACATGGTTTGCTTCTTTCTCATCTGCCGATATGAGATGGCCAGAATTAATGAATACATTGCTTAGACAAAAAGGAGACACCAGGGAATCGAGTGAATTAGACTATACAGAAAAATGTAATCTTTTAAGATCAAATCCAGTAACAGTTGCCAGAATGTTTGATAAAAGATTTCACACTTTTATGAAGAGAGTTATTTTATCTCCCGCTGCACCGATTGGTAAAATAGTTGATTCATTTTGGAGAGTAGAGTATCAAGCTCGTGGTTCCCCTCACATTCATGCCTTGTTCTGGGTGCAAAATGCTCCACAGTTGGGTATCGATAAAGATGATTATGTCGTACAATTCGTAGATAAATACATTTCTTGCCAAAAACCGGATGAAAAGGAAGATCGAGAACTGCATGAAATAGTAAGCAAGGTCCAACAACACAGTAAAAAACATTCTAAATCTTGCACAAAAACAGGGAAGGCGTGTAGATTTAATTTCCCGAGACCACCATCTGGAAAAACATTCATTGTAACACCTGTTGAAGAGATTCCAGCTAAAGATTGTGGGAAAGTGCAAAATAAGGGAAAGGACAATGATCAAGTTAAAGCTTCTAAAAAGACTAAAGATGATGCAGAGAAATTGTTGAAGTCAGTTAAAGATGCATTATCCAATGGAATCGAGTACAACAGTGTAAACCATCTCTTTGAAAAGCTTGGCATTACACAAAATCAATTTGAGAATGCACATAATGAATTAGCATCACAACAAAGTATAATCATCAAAAGAGAAATACAAGATGTATGGGTAAATCAGTTTAATCCAAGTCTACTAAGAAGCTGGAATGCCAACATGGATTTGCAGTTCGTAACAAATGTATTTGCATGCGTGGCTTATATTGTATCCTACATGTCAAAAGCTGAACGAGAAATCGGAATGCTATTGAGTCATACACTATCAGAAATGAAAGAGGGAAATGAGAACGCAAAGGAAAGCATGAAAAAACTTGGCCAGGTGTACATGCAAAATCGTGAAGTGTCTGCTCAAGAAAGCGTCTATCGTGTTTGCAGTCTCAGATTGAAAGAATGTTCTAGGAAAGTGGAATTCATTCCTGTTGGACCCGACCCTGTCAGAATGAGTTTACCATTAAGCGTTATAAAAAGCAGACCAGATAACGATAATGATGATGATGAGAATGTTTGGATGCCTAGCAAGCTCGACAGATACAAAGCTCGACCTAAAAACGCAGAATTCAGTGATATGTGTCTTGCAACGTTTTGTTCTCAGTATAGAATCTTAACTGCATCCCAAAAGCCAAGTACAAGAAGTAAAAATGTCTTTAAATTAGATAACGATCTGGGGTATATTCAGAAGCGTACTCGTACGGGAGATGCAGTTGTAAGATATCCCCGATTCTCACCCATCATCTCGCCCGAAAAATATTATTTGAGCATTTTGCAACTCTTTCTGCCATATTTTGAAGATGGACAATTAAAGCCCCCAACATTTGAAACACATGAAGAGTTCTACGAGACAGGTTCTGTGAAAATATGTGGACGTGAATTGGAGAAAGTCTGGTCAATTGTCTGTACTAACCGAAAGAAGTTTGAAATGAATGCCGATGCAATTGATCATGCACAGGAGCATCTTGACAAATTTGGTCCACACGAAGATGCATGGGGTCTTTTATGTCCGGAAAAGGAAGTAGAGCGACTTGAACATCCCAAAGAAAATGTAGATGTCGAAGATTGTGATGGAGATCTTGATATCCCAGATTTAAAGAATGAACCGAAAAAAGATGACTATAGCATCGAACTACGTTCAGTAAAAATTTCCAAACAAGATGGACATTCTTTGATGAGGTCTTTGAATGAGAAGCAACAGAGTGTTTTTTACAAAATACGACAGTGGTGTTTAGATAGAGTAAATGGAAAATCGGTCGAACCGTTTCATATGTTTCTAACTGGAGGTGCTGGCACTGGAAAGAGTCATTTGATCAAATGTCTTTACTATGAAGCAACACGTATACTAGCCCGAATGTTGCCACATCCTGATGATGTCTCAGTATTGAAAATGGCTCCAACCGGAGTATCTGCATACAATATCAATGGCCATACTATACATAGTATTCTTTCTATTCCAATCAATGCACAAGTACTGTATCAACCGCTGGGTGATGAGAAAATAAGTGTCCTTCGAAATAAGCTGGCTGAATTGCAAATTTTAATCATAGATGAAGTATCAATGGTAGATCAAAAGATGATGTCTTACATTCACGGCCGCCTACGACAAATAAAACAATCACGAGATCAAACTGCTTTTGCTGGTGTTTCAGTTATTGCTGTGGGAGACATGTATCAGTTACCTCCAGTCTTAGGAACTCCTTTATATAAAGACACACTCAATGGTGCATTGTGGAATGATAATTTCAAGAAAGTAGAACTTGAAGACATTATGAGACAAAAAGACGATACCCAATTCGCTTTTCTCTTAAATAGATTACGTGTAAAACAAGGGGAAGAGATTCTCTGTGATGAAGACCTAGCAATGCTCAAGTCCTGTGAGACTGGTGAAGAATGTGAAAATGCTCTGCATATCTATGCATGTAACAATGAAGTAGATGCTTGGAACAAGAAATTATTGCATAAAAAATGTGGAGATGTGATATGCGTAAAAGCACAAGACATGGACAAAGATGTTAAAAAAGGAAATCAAATACGGGAAAAACCTTATACAAAGATGAAAACCCAGTTGCCTCCTTATCTGTGGATTGCAGTTAATGCTAGAGTGATGTTGCTCAAAAACATTGATGTTAGTAAAGGCCTGACAAATGGATGTTTCGGAAATGTAACAGAAATAATAACGGATAATACAAATTTGAATCCAGTTTGCATCAAAGTTAATTTTGAGAAGGTCGATATTGGTATTCATTCAATCGAAATGTCTCAAGAATCCATTGGTAAGAAATATGTGAGAAAACAATTTCCACTTAAGCTTGCTTATGCTTGCACAATTCATAAAGTACAAGGTTCGACATTAGACAAAGCTGTTGTATCATTAAAAAATGTATTTCAATCTGGACAGGCATATGTTGGACTTAGTCGCGTTACTTCGTTATCTGGACTTGTGATAGAACATTTCGATCCTAAACGTATATATTGTAATCCAGAAATTAAAGAACGCATTGAGATTATGAAGCCGTTTATCGAGAATGAAACTTCTGAAGATATTAACGATTATAACTTTTCTTTGGTAATGCAAAATGTACAAGGGTTAAAACAGCATTTTACTGATTTCAAATCCCAGTGCCAATTTGTGAATGTAGATTGTATTTGCTTGACCGAAACATGGATTAATGATGATGATCTCTGTGACGTTATTTTAGATAACTTTCGATTTTATCATCAGCCACGACATCTGTCATACTGTAATTCTGGAGTTGGAAATGTACTCAAAGAACAATCGCACGGAGGTGTTGCAATGTATATCAAGAATACATATTCAAGTAGATTAAACATATCTGTCGACAACTTAGAGTTTATCGCAATTCTTGTCACCAAACCAGTTTCTGTTGTGATTTCAGTTGTTTATCGACCTCCATCATATAGGATCAAATCATTCTGTGAATCATTAGACAATTTGCTAGATGCATTACACAAAAGAAGCATTAGGTGTATTGTGATGGGAGATTTTAATGAGGATTTGTTTAAAGGTTCTTCACAGGTAAACAGGCTAATGTGTAATAAAGGTTACAAACAGCATGTTGTTAATGCTACTACTGAGAAGGGAACATTGATAGATCATGTGTACAGCAAGGGACTAGATTTATTGGAAACAGAGGTCATCCCTACATATTATAGTTACCATGAAGCTGTTAAGATTGCATTTTGATATTTATTGTAAGGCCAAATAAAAAAATAAAACATGTTTAGCGTCCTGTTTTTTCGAAAAAAAGGAAGGAGGCCCTTTACACCTGGAGTAATTTGGCAATTCTATGACATATCTTTTTGCTTTGAAAAAGTTACATTGGGGTTGCATAGACAGAATACTTTTTAAGTCAAATGCTTTCATTAATAATGTTAACACTTTTAAAAAAGAAACATTTAGTAGTGTTTATATTCTAAATCTTCAAATGATTTTTTTTATTTCACTTCTTCAGATAACTTCTTCAGATGACTGCAAAAACAGCTCAAAAACATTGATGTTAGTAAAGGCCTGACAAATGGATCTTTCGGAAATGTAACAAAAATAATAACGGATCATACAAATTTGAATCCAGTTTGCATCAAAGTTAATTTTGAGAAGGCCGATATTGGTATTCATTCAATCGAAATGTCTCAAGAATCCATTGGTAAGAAATATGTGAGAAAACAATTTCCACTTAAGCTTGCTTATGCTTGCACAATTCATAAAGTACAAGGTTCGACATTAGACAAAGCTGTTGTATCATTAAAAAATGTATTTCAATCTGGACAGGCATATGTTGGGCTTAGTCGCGTTACTTCGTTATCTGGACTTGTGATAGAACATTTCGATCCTAAACGTATATATTGTAATCCAGAAATTAAAGAACGCATTGAGATTATGAAGCCGTTTATCGAGAATGAAACTTCTGAAGATATTCACGATTATAACTTTTCTTTGGTAATGCAAAATGTACAAGGATTAAAACAGCATTTTACTGATTTCAAATCCCAGTGCCAATTTGTGAATGTAGATTGTATTTGCTTGACCGAAACATGGATTAATGATGATGATCTCTGTGACGTTATTTTAGATAACTTTCGATTTTATCATCAGCCACGACATCTGTCATACTGTAATTCTGGAGTTGGAAATGTACTCAAAGAACAATCGCCCGGAGGTGTTGCAATGTATATCAAGAATACATATTCAAGTAGATTAAACATATCTGTCGACAACTTAGAGTTTATCGCAATTCTTGTCACCAAACCAGTTTCTGTTGTGATTTCAGTTGTTTATCGACCTCCATCATATAGTATCAAATCATTCTGTGAATCATTAGACAATTTGCTAGATGCATTACACAAAAGAAGCATTAGGTGTATTGTGATGGGAGATTTTAATGAGGATTTGTTTAAAGGTTCTTCACAGGTAAACAGGCTAATGTGTAATAAAGGTTACAAACAGCATGTTGTTAATGCTACTACTGAGAAGGGAACATTGATAGATCATGTGTACAGCAAGGGACTAGATTTATTGGAAACAGAGGTCATCCCTACATATTATAGTTACCATGAAGCTGTTAAGATTGCATTTTGATATTTATTGTAAGGCCAAATAAAAAAATAAAACATGTTTAGCGTCCTGTTTTTTCGAAAAAAAGGAAGGAGGCCCTTTACACCTGGAGTAATTTGGCAATTCTATGACATATCTTTTTGCTTTGAAAATGTTACATTGGGGTTGCATAGACAGAATACTTTTTAAGTCAAATGCTTTCATTAATAATGTTAACACTTTTAAAAAAGAAACATTTAGTAGTGTTTATATTCTAAATCTTCAAATGATTTTTTTTATTTCACTTCTTCAGATAACTTCTTCAGATGACTGCAAAGCGCAATGTTGCAAAGCTCACTTCTACAACCCTAGTCACCAATGACAGTGCACCACCATATCCCTTTGCTCACCAGTTCAAACAAACTACCGCCCTCGAGTCAGAAGGCTGTCCTCATCGTCCAACACACAGCGGTAACATCACCCCAGGACTTCAGCCCTCCGGTGATACCTGGTTCAGCGAAGACTAGGCCTTGGGGAGTGTTTACGGCTCTGTCATAACAGCATTGTGGCAGAAGTAGCCTCGATCTCGACCAAGACATTTTGAATGCCACTCTGTATGGCTCAGCATCCTTTTTTTTTCTCTATTCATACTAACGTGTGTTCATGTCCATTTTTCCACCTATGATTCTTACATTTATTTTCTGATACCATGTTTCTGTGTGATTTTAGTCTTATTTTTACTGGTATGACAATGTAAACATATACCTTTGTTCCACACAAGATATTTTGGGATTTTGTGTGCACTTCCATGTAACTACATGTATTTTTATATGATAGTTTTTGTTTCTGATTGTTCAATTCCTTTTACGCTCTCATTCCTTTATAGTTGTATCTTATTTGAGACAGAGGAAGAGAGAGGGTGAATAGTAGAGAGAGAGAGAGAGGGGGGGGGGGATGCAGAAACAAAGCGCCATTCATGATGTATTTTATTAAATTTGTGTTTTAACTTTGCACATACATTGCAAGATTTGGGGGATTTAACACGTTTATTTTTCTGTAAGTTTGTAAATCCTTGTATTCACACAGTATTTTGAGTGATATATTGTAAAGATAGATCTTATGCATGCTCCTTGGGAAAAGAAGTTATACATGCATGTCACTCTTCTTATCTTGGCATTACCGTAATACTTATATTGGTTGATGTTGCTGATATATGAAACAGAATCTGATGGATATCATTGATAACAGTTACTGTTTGTCTTCTTTTTAACATCAGGATAACAGATCTTATTAGTACAGCGAAAGACAATTCACTGTAATTTGTTATATTGTCATATATTACACGATTATGATTTTCAATGGCACATGTTTGTACACTACAATTTTATGTCATTAGAGGTCACATATCCAGTTTGTTTCGTGAATAGTCAATATTGGATTATGATTATAATGTCAGTTTATTTGCAACATTTACCCCATATATAGTGGTACCTTACGATCAACTGTCAATATCTACTGCATTCACTATACATAGCAGTGTCTTGCTTGCTGTAACAAAGAGGTATATAGGGCTGTTAGGGATTATCCATAATGTACATTGTTTTTTAGTTTTATTGTTATTGTGTTTATCTGAACTTATATATCACTTCCTATGTAGGGGGCCTTTCATATAATCAGTAGGTATCTTGTTTATGTACCTGTTTTATATATGTATTCCATTTCTGTTGAATATATATACATGTTAAAATGCCCTTTTCAGAGATTTGTACAATGCTGCTCTTTTCAGTATGTGCTTTTATTTTTGGTATATCAAATTTAATTGGATATGCTGTTTTAAAAAAAAATTAAAAAATTAAATGTGTTTGAAGATGATAGGTGATTACCATTTGTAATATTGCATTGCGGTTCTTTTTTAGATCGCCAAGGAAATGGCGTGATGTTAAGTTTGGTACAGAATGTCATTTACATGCATGTAGATAGGTCTATGCAATTTAGCTTTGACTTTGGTTTGATAAGCTTAATTGTTTAGTGCTTTGAACATGAATTTAACAATGAATAGACCTGTTTACTAATGTACTTCATTTCATGTTTCTGTCTATAGTACATGGTAGGGGTGAAACAAGAATACAAAGGTTAGAAGGAAAAGTTAAAGAAGATTGGGGAACACTGGAAGACATAATAGAGGGAGAACGAGAGTCAGAGGCGGAAAAGGGAGAGGGTGAGAGAGTATAACAAAAGAGAAGGGCGGAGATAGATCGAGACATCGCAAGAGAGAAAGAGGGAGGCAAGGAAGGAGTGAGACAAAGGAAGGGAGAGGGTGAAGAGTAGAGAGAGAGAGAGGGGGATGCATAAACAAAGCAAGAGAGAGGGGCAAAACAAGAGAGGAGAAGAGGAATATAGCAAGAGAGAGGAGAAAGAGAAAGAGATGCAATCGAGGCACTCTACTAGCATAAATAGATTTGAATATTTACTATATAGAGAAAGGGAGAAGTTATAGACAATCATGATGATGATGAACATGAAGGTGATGGTAATGATAATGTTAGATGATGATGTTGATGATCATCAGACCATCACGATGATCATGATCATGATGATATTGATGATGATGATCATGAGCATGATCCTGACATCTGATTGAAAAAAATGAGGGGACATTTAGATAGCATATAGTCTCAGCTACAACATGCTCAAAAATATTTTAAAAAACAAGCGGAAATAACGGCGATATTGCTCTCAAAAGACAGGAATGTAGAATCCAGATTTGAGAAAAAGTCATCTCCCATATAGAAAAAGAGAGAAATTATAACGATATGTACGTGTAAACAATGATCATAATGATGATGATGATGATATGATGATCTTGATAGTAATTAATGGTGATGATGTTGATGATCATGATCATGATCAGACCATGATGATGATGATGATGATATTGATGATGATCATGAGCGTGATCCTGACATCTGATTGAAAAAATGAGGGGGACAGTTAGATAGCATATAGTCTCAGCTACAACATACTAAAAAATCAACAAAAACCGAGCGGAAATAACGGCGATTATTATTGCTCGCAAAAGACCGGAATTTAGAATCCAGATTTCAGACCATGATGATGATGATCATCATCATTATGATCATGATGATCATGATGATGATCATGAGCGTGATTCTGACATCTGATTGAAAAAATGAGGGGACATTTAGATAACATATAGTCTCAGCTACAACATATACTCAAAAATCAACAAAAACCAAGCAGAAATAATGGCGATATTGCTCGCCAAAGACAGGAATGTAGAATCCAGATTTCAGACCATGATGATCATCATCATCATCATTATGATAATGATGATCATGAGCGTGATCGATCCTGACATCTGATTGAAAAAATGAGGAGACATTTAGATAACATATAGTCTCAGCTACAACATACTCCAAAATCAACAAAAACCAGGCGGAAATAACGGCGATATTGCTCGCAAAAGACAGGAATGTAGAATCCAGATTTGAGAAAAAGTCATCTCCCATGGGGATTACAGGCGAAAAGTAATGGATCAAGTGATAATAGGGTAATAATAAAGTAAATATGGTTGTTTATTACATTATTTGCGATTCTATGTGTAGTTATGTGATATTTGCTATGTATATCCATCAGAAACTTGTCTGTACAAAACAGTGAAATACTGCCCTCTCCGGCAGAATAAAGTAAGCTTAGCAACGAGCATAATGGAGTATACTTCTAGCAGTATTACTTTCGTATTTATGGACATATAAGATACGACATTTGGCGACGAGGATGGGATTCTCATTCCAGGACATCACTATGATGTTCCCCCTGCCCCTAACATTCACTCCCGACATCCTGCCCCCTCCAGTCGCCCTTCTCGTACCCGGCGACGGCCTCGATATTTGACAGACTATATTATGTCCCATAGAACTATATTTCGGTTCCTCCCTTTTGACAGTACCCATAGTGTTTTGGTTACATGCATGTTTTGGATGAAATGCCTTCATCTCAGTAGCTAGTTTGACCCCCCCCCCCCCC
The DNA here is from genome assembly GCA_035222895.1 of Strongylocentrotus droebachiensis. NCBI lineage: Eukaryota > Metazoa > Echinodermata > Echinoidea > Camarodonta > Strongylocentrotidae > Strongylocentrotus > Strongylocentrotus droebachiensis. The sequence continues at coordinate 138,837 of JAVYIG010002000.1, read as the reverse complement.
CAATGGTTGTTTATGCATTTTGTCATTCTGATGTTTGTCTTTACCGGTAATCTTTTCATACTGCTTCGCATCTACCATGTACCAGTTCCACTCCATCACACTGATTGATACGGAATGTTTTTTTCCTAAATCCTTTTTTGAAGCAATTTTCAGTTGTGAGTTCAATAATGCAACAGTCTATTTTTTTGATATAGAGATACTGTTCGAATGATGATGATTATTTTGATATGTTTGTCATTATTGTTCATTGAAAAGGGAGAGAGGAAGGATGGAAAGAGGATTAATATTTCACGAACAAAACAGATATTGTAAACAAACAAACAAAACATTATATAAATGTACGTACATGTTTGTATGTGAAATTACTGTACACTGAAAGTAAAAACATGATGTGTTTATTAGTAATTTCGTTCAGAAGCATTATTGTTGTATATTTGTGTGGTACAATGTATTTTTAACTTGGACTGTTCTTTGCATCATTAGTTCCCAAAAGAAAAAGTACAAGAACAGAAATGATTTATTTTGGTTAATAACATTTATTTTATTGTCATGCTGTGCAAGTACACATATATGCACAACTTTGTTGCAAATGATGTTGAAGTGCCAAATGTTGCACAATACTCTAATGTTTCAGTTTGGTGTTTAGCAGACCTCAATAAGGTGTTTTCAAGGTTGTTAGTGTTATGAAAGTTCTATTTGACTTTGTCTAGTATTTTGCAGTTCATGATTTCGACAAGGATTTTGTAATGTCAGGTTTAAGACAGCAGTCCTTTTATTGTTGTGTTTGCATTCAGTTGATCTGAAATATAACTAACCTCGTATAGGATTTTACACAAATACAAGTGCTAACAACTCTCAAAAGAAAATAGCCAAATCACTCATATATATTTTGGTTGTTAGATTTGATTTTAATATCCAAACCGATTCAGTTACATACTATTATGTGCCGATACTGTATGTATTAATGCACCTTCTCCAACATTATAGGAAACTCTATCTCAAAGAAGGGAGAGGTGTAGTAATGTGATATTTGCTATGTATATCCATCAGAAACTTGTCTGTACGAAACAGTGAAATACTGCCCTCTCCGGCAGAATAAAGTAAGCTTAGCAACGAGCATAATGGCGTATACTTCTAGCAGTATTACTTTCGTATTTATGGACATATAATATACGACACTACGTGTTTTAAAATTCAAAGGAGATTGCACAGTGAAAGGTCAAAATGAAAAAAAAGTGAAGAAAAATATTGGTAAACACGCCCGGACTCGAACCAGGAGTCTCAAGGTCGAAAGTCAAGTGCGTTACCGATATACCAAAACATTTCCCATATCGATTACACGTAAACGGAAAATGGAATTCGCAAATCCAACTTTGCAAGTGAAATATGAGCATGATCCCGGCATCTGATCGAAAAATAAAGGTCACACTGATGATAGCTTATTGTCTCAGCTACAACATACTCAAAGCTCAGCATAAACAAAGATTAAACGACGGAGATATTGCTCGCGAAAGACGAGAATGTAGAATCCAGTTTTGAGAAAAAGTCATATCCCATAGAGAATACACGCAAAATGTGAAAAATTGACATGCCTCCTTTAATCGCAAAAATACGCCATGATGCCTTTGTCAAAATGAAATATCGTGGCAACTACATTTGTAGACAATATTCTCAGGTAGAACATATCAAAATTCGAAAGAAAATTGATCAATATTTACAGAGATACAATCAATTTTCCAAAAATCTGCTGACGTCATAATATGCAAATTAAAATTATGAGTTCGGAGGCCATTATGATGACGTCATGAGTTAATTGAGGGTCAAATGACACATGAAATCATATCTCCAACTCATGCTTTTTCCAACCATGATATAAAAGTTGGGGTCAATTGACTATCTGAAGGGCTATTACGATTTTTAAAATGGGATGTTTTTGATCAAATTTGCATTATATTTCCCATAGCAGCACGCGCAGATTTTGAACTTTGACGCGCGCTCACGGCCTTATAAAAGGTCAAGAGTGACTGAAATTAATGTAAATTGTCATTTACGGTAAGAGGAAGCTAAATCATGTAAAATTTTTGAATTTGACCTTTTACGCGCGTTGTGAGCGCGCACAACGCGCGCGGGGACACTTACGGACGGAAAATTTTGAAATGCTTAAAGTGACCTGATTCGTACTCTCCTTTAATAGTTAAGTGATTTTGAGCATTTTAAAATTTTGACGCGCGCGTACGTGCGCGTCATGACCTTTATGTGACCTTTGATGACATGACTTGTTGACCCTTGACCTGAAGTATATGTGATATGAATATGAATGACCTTTGCTTATGCATCATGAAGATATGATGGATAACGTGATTTCACAAAATGGCGCCTGGATGACGTCACGATGACCTGATGACCTTAAAAAGGTTACTGTCACGTCTAATGACAATGACCTATGACTGTGTCAAAATTGAAAGAAATTAACACAACCGATCTTGAGTTAACCGATGAACAAAAAACGGGGAGAAATAAAAATAAATAATAATAAATAAATAAAGAAAGAAAATTTGAACAAAAACAATAGGTGATCTGTCGAACGACAGACCACCTAACTAGACTTTAAATCGTCACTTTGACGAATTAGGTGATACGTAGCTATTTATGTATCATGAAAGTGTGCTGATGATGATCTAATGATAATATTCATTAATACGATAATGACGATATTTGATTTGATTTGATTTGATTTGAGTTATTGGTTTCTGCATCTTTTTTTTTTTAATCATACATTTTCATGAACATAATATGGTTTGATACAATATTTTAAGTGTATATAATTTTAAACAGAAACAGATAATAAACGAATTTAAGCAAAAATATTGAATGCATAATTTTGGGGTTTTAAATGACGATGACCATGATTAAAAGTGGTATAGCGCCCCCTTCAGGTATTCGATAGAGAATTGTTATATGATTAAACTATTAATTTACTAAACAAGCTCAAATTTTCGCCTGATTGCAGAGCCTACCAATCATTGGAGTGATATTTCGACGTACTACATACGCAACATTAGGGACTTTTAGATTCGCACGAAGACAATAGGTCTATGCTACGATCGACGTCCTGTTAAAGCACTGCCGTGAACGGAAGTACCACGTATCAGTCCACGCAAATCTAAAAGTCCCTATTATGAACAAGTCTAGACTGGAATGTAGTATCAATCACCTCCCATAGGAATAACACGCATATTCAGCAAAAATCTGACATATGTCGCCTTTAATCGCAATTTTCACAATAATGACGTCATCAAAATGAAGAAATATTGATAATAATCTTGTGAAAAAATGTCTCAGCTACAACATATCAAAATTTAGAAGAAAATTTATCAATATTTGCAGAGATACATTCATTTTCCGTAAATATGCTGACGTCATAATATGCGAATTCGTATTTTGAGTTCCAAGGTCAATAACGATTATGTCAAAATATACTTAATGGCCAAATGAGACATGAAATCATATCTCCGACTTATACTCTATCTAAATATAAAAACAAAAGAGCTATAATGGATTTTGTATAGGCATGTTTTTGCCAATATGTGCTATGTATTACAAAACTCGCGTACGCCTTGAACAGACGATCATTCCGTTATTAATAGTGATAAAGAGATAAACATGGTATCAAATTGTTCGAACAAATATGAGGAATATCCTGTCAGAAAAAATGACTAGTAATTATTTTGCGTTTGGCTGTGACGGACGAAAACGCGCAAAAATGCGTGTTTTGCGCGATTTGTTATGAAATGCTTGTATTGGCCTGAAACGTATGCAAAATTGTTTTAAAACGATTTTGAGCAATTTAAAATTTTACACGCGCGTTAACGCGCGCACGTACGCGTACGCGCATTTTTTTGCGCGCATTTATTGACCTGAAATTGACCGGACGGATATTGATCTTAATCCTGATAATTATAAATGAGAAATTCCTTTCCTTTATGAAGATATGATCATAAGTTGATTTTCACAAAATGGCGCCTGGATGACGTCACGAAAACTCTGACTCTCTAAAAAGTCACCCAGTTCTAAGTAAGACTAAGATCTATCATCTTGGCAAGTTTCATGATAATGGCTTTATTCGGTCTTGAGATATCCTGCGAACAAATTCGAGGAAGAATAATAATAAATAAATAATAAATAAATAATAATAATACAAATCTTGACGAAATCAAAAGGTGATACGTATATTTCATACGTATCACCTAATAATAAAAATCTTGACGAAATCAATAGGTGATACGTAGACTTCGTTACGTATCACCTAACTACAATTGTGACATTCCTTTCTTTGTCAAGTGCCACTTTTCATTCACATATATCAAGTAAAACCATGTTCTCAAATCCAATACCCTTTGCATATTGCCCCTCCTTGGCATAAGTGCCCCTTTTATTTTGACAAATGCACCTTTTCCTTCGACAAGTTCCCTTTTTCCTTTGCAATAAGTGTCCATTTTCAATTCTTATAAGTGCCCCTTTTCAGGAACGAGAAGTGCCCCTTTTCACTTTAGATAAGTACCCCTTTTACCTATGAGAATTTGCCCCATTTAAATTAGGGAGGTGCCTCTTTAAGTTTGACAAGTGCCCCTCTTAAAAAAGAGCCCCTTCCTCTTCTCATAAATGTCCATTTTTATCTCTAGTAAATGACCCTTTTCATATACGAGAAGTTACTCCTTTCCCTTTAGATAAGTTGTGTTTGTTTAATTTCCGAAATCATCATCAACAAACAGCGCAATATAACAAAATCAAGAACTAATATAACTATAATAGAGTGATAAAACGGTTAGAAAGTCCATTAACCTAATGGCTCCGTTCTTCCATGGAGCACTGATAAGTGCCCCCTTCACTTCCGATAAATACCTTATTAAAATCTAGTCGGTATGCCTTTTCTTTCAACTAATGCAGATTTTCTGTTGTTGTAAGTGCCCCTTTTTCATTCCCATAAGTGCCCCTTTTCATATATGGTCATTGACCCTTTTCAGGTGCGATGCATGCCCTTTTACCTCTGATAATTTCCATTTTAACAATGATACCAGCTCCTTTTCCTGTATGATAAGGGCATTATCCCCTTTCCATAAATGCCCCTTTTCACCTCTTATAAATGCCCCTTTCACAATCAGATCGGGCCCCTTTTCCGTCGACAAATGCCCATTTCCTATTTTCATAAGTGCCCTTTTTAATTCTGGTGAGTGCCTCTTTTTAAAGCTGTAAAAATTGGCCAATCTTTACCTCTGATAAATACTCTTTGTAGTTTGACACGAGCTACTTTTCTTTTCCGATAAGTGTCCCCCTTTATTTAAACTCGCCCCTAATTTCAAGCGACTAAGACCACCTCCCCTCAGGCGCGTAAGCAGTATTTTTTCAAGGGGGGGGGGGGGTTTAACATTTATAAATCGGGCCGAAAATTTCGCAACGACTCAGCCAGCCGCTGAATAAGCGGGGGGGGGGGGGGGTAAGGTCATCTTTTTTAGGTCAGCCATGGGGGATTATGGGGGGGGGGGGGGGTTTACACACATACAAATTCCAAGGGGGGGGGTTTAACCCCCCAAACACCCCCCTGTGTACGCGCCTGCCTCCCCTTATCTAAGGTTCGGTCACTACGCTCACTCGCATTTATACGTATGTTACTTATCAAAGGTCTTTTCAGTCTTCCGTTATGAGAATGTGTTTAGAACCCCATCAGGATTGTGTTTTTTTCCTTTGTATAAGATGTAATTTTTCGGACTGCAACCTCACAAATATTGTTTTTTTTTTCCTCGCTCGCAAAATTGATTTTCCATCACTCCCAATTGCAAAGTATGATGCTTAAGCAATATATTGTACTGCGTACAAAGTGAAACAAATATTGAAATAATCCCTGATAATGTAATCACAATATAGGGGTATATACCAATGTATAACAACCATTATATTTGAGATTAGAGATTTTCCTTTGAAGGTGCCCTTGTTGTTGTTACCCCACCCCCACTTTAGAATTCGCTTGGCCGCCCCTGGACAAAATGATGCATGTCCTGCCCCTTGATCGTAAATGACTCGTAGAAAACTCTAATCTCTCGTTGAAAGATGTTGATAACTCATTGGTAGATATGTACAAGTCGTAAACAGGTCATCACAACTCACACCGAGCTCGCATGACTCGTAATGCGCTCGGTTTACTCGCAAATCCATTGTAAAAAGCTCGATGTTGCGTCGTAGATCATTCATGCAAATATCACAACAAAAAGTAAATTTCAAGCGAGTTTACGCGAGTTCAAGCTCGCGCCAGCTCTCCACAACTCGAGGCACCAACTCGGCTAAGTGGGAGCCATGCTTTAGCTGAGTTGTATTACCGAGTTACGGCGAGTTTTAGTGATTTGCCTCAAAGAGGCAGTCGCAATGACTCGCGAAAAGCTCTTCTTGTAACTTGGGATAACTCGCAACAACTCGGAATGGCTCGGCGAACTCTTACAACATTTTACGACTCTCCTCCAAGTCGCGAGCAGTTTCAAAATGTTGAACACGATCAAAATTGTCACTGACTCGTAGTAACCCAAGGTGAACTCGCTTACACTCGTATTATACTCGCATTACTCGTAACAAGCTCGCGCTGCACTCTTCATAACACGTACCAACTCGCCATCTTCAAGTATACGCGAGTGCTATTTCAGTTTCCAAGTGTTGATTACGAGCACGACGATCGTGCTGCGAGTCATGCCGAGATGTCCACTAGATTAGAGTTTGGATCCAGTACGGGGACTTACGGCGAGTTTCGAATGAGCATGATCAGAGTGTAGGGTAAGCATGGCGAGCGCGCCATGATACGTTAGCTGGCCTACAATTAAAAGACTTATTATATATTTCAAACATACAATACAGTAACAATTATTTTGTCAATATTGAAATATGTATAGTTTATATGGTATGATTGCTTGGGCAGCCAGAATAAGAAAATAGAAGATTACATGAATAAAAAAAAACGGATAGGAGAAATACAAGGAATAGAAGTAAAAGAGGAAGATATAAAAGTACAAGTACATGAAAAATATAAATTACATACATATGCTTGTTAGGAGTCAATAGGAACTTTTAGATTTACACGACGAGAACGTGGACCACCACGTGTGACATCCTTTTAAGGTAATGTGACGTCCTTTTAAGGCACTGCCGGGCACGGCCCAGTGCTGCCTTAACACAATGTCACATGCGGCAGTCCACACTCTCGTCGTATAAATCTAAAAATCCCTATTAAGACAATATACGAATATAAAAATAGAAATGAAAATATTACTTTCATAACGTTGTTGACGTTTTATTCACATACCACAAGTTAGACCATCTTCTCAAATCAAATTTTCTTGGAATATATGCCCCTCCTTGGCATAAGTCCCCCTTTTATGTTTGACTAGTGCCCCTTTTCCTTCGACAAGTTCCCATTTTCCATTTCAATAAGTGTACATTTTCAATTCTCATAAGTGTCCCTTTACAGGAACGAGAAGTGCCCTTTTTCACTTTTGATAAGTGCCTCCTTTACCTCTGATAATTTGCCCTATTCAAGTCTGAGAGGTGCCTTTTTTTTTTTGGCAAGTGCCCCTCTTCCTTTGTAAGAAGTGCCCCTTCCCTTTTTAATAACTACCCCTTTTTTAAATCGGATGAGCGCACCTTCTATTTTCACAATTGCCCCTTTTCCTTTCTAATAAGCGCCCCTCTTCATAATAATAAGTACCCCTATTAAAGGTAAAGAGCAGTTTTGGAAACGCCCCCCTCTCAAAAAATGAAATGGAAGCTCTTATTACCAATCATGTGAAAGAATATGTTTTGACTAATACATGATGATACAAATTTTGCATGGAAACCGTCTACTAATTTATATATTTGGTAAATTAGTTTATCTATTTGGACGTGATAGATATAACGGACGTGTCGCGCACTTGTGCGTATAGTCCCATATACATCTTTGTGTATACAGTGCTTGTAATTTTCCGAAGACTGGGCCAAATTTCTTATCATTTTGATGATTCCAGGACCTTGCAGTACACACCAATACTTATATGCTAGATGATCAACCTTTTCTGATCGATTCTACAACGTTTCTTTCACAATGCAATCGCATGACCATAACTGGTCTTTATCTTTAAACAAAGGCTCTTCCCCTTCTCATAAATGCCCCTTCTCATCTCTAGTAAATAACCTACGAGAAGTTACTCCTTGTCACTACAAATAAGTTTGTTTGTTTTATTTCCGAAGAGCCTTATAAAAACAATAACACAATATAACCAAATCAAAGACTCATATAATAATAATAGAATGATAAAAAACGGTTAGATAGTACGTTAACCTAATGGCTCTGTTCTTTTATGGAGCAATGACAAGTGCCCCTTCACTTCCGATAAATGCCCCTTTTAAAATCTGGTCGGTACCCCTTTTCTTTCAACCAATTCACATTTTCATTTATTGTAAGTGTACTTTTGTCATTTCCTAAGTGCCCCTTTGCATATCTAGTTATTGCCCCTGTTTAGATGCGATACATGCCCCTTTTCACCTCTGATAATTTCACTTTTAACAACAATAAGTGTCCCCTTTTACGCGAGTTCAAGCTCGCATCAGCTCGACACAACTCGAGGCATCAACTCGGCTAAATGGGAGCTCTGCTTAAATAATAGTAAAATAAGTGACAATTTTTTTTCGCTGATAATAACGTGTATATAATACGCTAAGAGGTAAAGTGTTATGGTTTTGTAAAATACTCGCACCGGCTTTTGGGATGAAAGTCATTAGGCTAATTTGACATAGAGTAGCGCGAAGTGCGTCTGTGCAAAGACGCGCAAGCACACGATATAGTTCACAGAAGCAGATATTCAAGATGGTGAGTTTGAGTTCGAATGAAACATAGATTTGATAGAAGCAGTGGAGATAAAGGAAATAAAGCAAAAAGTCACTTGGAGGTTGAGATTGCGCCCCTCTAGAAAATCTGCATGCTTGCAGGGCATATCCTCTTTGCCTGCAAGCTAGCAAAACTGATATTGAAATCATCCCTGATAACGTTATCACAATATAGGGGTTTAAACCAATGTATAAACTATTGTATATTTCCCCTTTAAAGGTGTCCCTTTTTCCAGAAAGTGCACTTTTTATGCCCCCACCCCTTCTCACTTTGGAAGTAGCTTGGCCGCCACTGGCAAAATGATGCATGTCCCTCCCTTTATCGCATATGACTAGGTGAAAACTGTTATCACTCATTAGACGATCTTGATAAGTCGTTGGCAGACCGGTACAAGTCGCACACAGGTCATCGCAACTCAAACAGAGCTCGCGTGATTCGTAATGCCCTCGCTTCACTCGTACACCCATCGTAGGAAACTCAATCTTGCGCCGTAGGTCACTAATGCGAATATCATAACAAATTAGTAAATTTCAAGCGAGTTCAAGCTCGCGTCAGCTCGTCGCAACTCGAGGCTCCAACTCGGCTAAGTGGGAGCCCTGCTTTAGATTGTACAATTGCAAGTTGGTAGGGCATATTTTCTTGGCCTGCAAGCGTGCAGGCTTATCTCTCTTTGCCTACAAGTTTGTTGTAAGATTTCGAGCAAGTTTTACAAGCATAGCTTTGTAATACAGGCTGATTAAGTTTGCCGCAATCTTGCTGCAAGCTTAAGTTTTTTTTATAAGGGATTCTCCGTTTCTTAAGACAAGAAATGAGTATGCAGAGTCTCTTTGTTGGTCAACCTTTATTTAGTGGCCTATTTGGAGATCATGCTGGCCCGCCTAACAAATGAAGCTGCCTCTCGCCCAAAACTTTACTGCACCAATGAAGGAGCATAGGAGCTACTTTTTTATATGTTTTTTGTTTTTGTTTCCTCATTTAATTTTTACCTGGTTAACGTGAAGAAAAAATAGTTGTAAGGCCGTTTACACATAAATAAATTAGCAAAAGAGCACTGCCTTTAAGCGGCCGAAATTCGAATTTGTTCAACATTGATAAGAGGTTTCTATTAGTTATGCTTTAAATTTGGTACACAATTAATGACACATCTGGGAAATTATAGTTGTAGAATTTAGAAATGTTTCTTTCACTCATATCCTGCCATTAGGATGCATGCACGCTACCGTTAAAGTACTTTGTATATGCGAGCGAGCATTCGTAATAGCAGTTATTGTTCAGGCCCATTGCACTGTGCTGTGTGTTTAGCACGCGCTATTCATAATACCATCGCGTTAATCAGATTATCCCAAAATAAACTTTGGAACGGGGGGATTCGTGGATTGGCACAATGGGGATTAGCCCTGTGGCATAAGAGTTAAAGGAAGAACATTTGCACACAAATGTTCGCATATAAACTCAGGTTTTTAACTCTTATCTTGTCACAGGGCTAATCCCCATTGTGCCAAGCCACAAATCCCCCAGTGCTAAGTTTATAACGAGATAATCGGATAAACACGATGGTCCTATCAATAGTGCGTGCAAAACACAAGGCACAGTCCAATGGACATGAACAATAACTGCTATTACGAATGCGTGCAAACATGCAAGAAGCAGAAAAACAGTAGCTTGCTCGCGTGTACAAACCACTATAACAATATCGTACATGCAGCCTTATGGCAGGTTATGAGTTATCACTATGCTATAGGTGTTCAAGACAAGTGACCCTAAACCTGAAAAAAGGATATCCAATAATATTCCGGTAACAACTCTCAATACCGATTTTGGAAAGATCTGTATTTAAGAATATCGCCTTTTCTATGGATATGTTACGAGGCCATTATTTTGTTAGTTTCGAAAAATGTATGTTGTTCAAATTATGTCATGCATTGCGAAAAGGAATGCCTGTGAATGTATGAATGAATGTTCTAAAAAAATTGTGTATCAGCCTCTCGTCACCTGTTTCGTCATTTTCAGCAGAGATGACACATCCGTCTGGTTTTATAATCGGTTTCCGTTGGTCCGCTGCTTCTGCCATTTAAATCAGATGAGAATGAAATAATTAAAGTATTCCAGAAATATTATTACAAATATTGTTCTAATTCCTTTAAAAATCAAGGGTAGTTACAATTACACTATAGGATCGCACGGAGAGATAGAGAGAGAGAAGGGGGAAGGTGGGGGTTAATCGTTCTCCAACAAGATTAACAGTTCAACTCTACTCTCAGCCAATCACGCCAATGCGCGCTGCATCTTCCTACCAATAACTATGATAACGTAGTTGTGGACATGACATAGTTTTCACTTTACTGATTCTATAAACTAACGCAATTTCAGTATCTAATACCCCCTTTTTCAAGTCCTCACGGATCACACAAATTCACGGAACTTTCACGGATCTTTATGATTTGACATTTTTTACGATCGATTTAAAAGTTGTTACGAGTTACTACAAGCTAATTATGGTTCATTACGGATTATTACGAGTTATTACAATGATTTTACGGCAAAATTCCATGATTTTGAACGAGTAGTCACCGATAACTACAAGCAGCTAAAGTGTTATGCCCCCTTCACATAGCCTACACAGATTTTTCTTACAAGCCCTTACGGATTGCACAAATTCGTTGATATTTCACGGATCCTAACGATTTGGCCAATTTTACGAACGATTTAAGAGTTGTTACGAGTTATTACGAGCTATTAACGGTTTATTAAGGATTATTATGAGTTATAACGGTGTAGTTACGTCGAAATTCCACAAGTTTTTACGGGTTGTCACGGATAACTATGAGCAACTAACGTGTTATTTACGACCTGTTTACGTGTTGTTACAAATCGTTACGAGTCCTTACGGTTTTTAGCCAAAAAGTAACAACTGAGAATGAAGTGTTCGAATTTGCAGCTTGTATACCTTCCCAAAATCGTTAACAATTTGAAAGAATACGTAAATTATACCTATCTATTCTTAAAGTACTCGTTACTACACTTTAAATGCCTTCAATAACCTCTCGAAATCCGTAATGCCATCGTAACATGACCAGCATTAAATCGTGTTGTTTCGAGGGATCTAATTTTCTTACGGATTGTTACGAGCTATTTACGGAAAAATCATTCCGTGTACAACCTTAAAAAGATTGTCGACATGTCAACAAATTGCCTCTTCTTTCACGGATCCTTAAGAGTGTCAAAGTACAAAGGGTAATTATCTGAGGTGAAAATGGAGCACTTCTTACACCTTCAAAACGAGGCACTCACCAGGGATGGAAAAAAGCACTTATGAAGATAAAAAATGGGCATTTGTCGACGAAAATGGGGGCCCTATCTGATTTCTAAAGGGGCATTTATATGAGGTGAAACAAGCTATTCATGAAAAGGGGATTGGTCCCTTATTAAAAAGGAAAAAGGGCACGTATCATTGTTAAAAGTAAAATTATCAGATGTGAAAAGGGGATGTAGCAACTCGTAGCACCTCGCCACCTTATGAACAGTGTTGCGCGAGCTTGTTATGAGTAATGCAAATCTATTACGAGTGCTATACACCCTTCACATACACGGATGTTTCTTACAAGTCCTTACTGATCGCCAACTCATAGTCAATCGCAAGCATATGTAAATAACTCGCTGGTATCCGTAAATAGCTCGTCATAACTTGCAAGAACTCGCAGACACTCGTAAGGATCCGTGAAAGGAGAGGCAAAATTATTGACATGTCAAAAATCTTCTTACAATTGTCCACGGATTTATTTTCCCGTAAATAATTCGTTTATAGCTTGTAACAATCCGCAAGTATCGTAAACAGCTCGCAACAACACATAACCATCCCTAAACCGCTAGAATCCCTTAATGACTCGTAACAATTTTGTTTACTATATTTTACGGTTAGTTTACGATTTGTGTACGGATTGTTTACGGATTATTACGAATGCTTACGTGTTGTTTTCAATAGCATTCGGGGTCGTGTTACGATGGCTTTACGGATTGTTACGAGCTATAACGAGCACTTTATGTGTAGTTACGAGTGTTCTACGAATATATACGTATACCTGAAATATTCTTACGTATTGTTTTTGTATTCTTACGTATTGTTTACGTATTCTTACATATTGTTTACGATTTGGGGAAATATATAAAAGCTGTCCAGGCGCGCCGGAAGCAGTTTGGGATTAGAGGGGTGGGGGGGGGGGGGGCGGAGGGGGAGTGGTGGGTGCAAACATCCCAGAAGAGAAAGCTAGTTGCAACTGGTCCAGTTGATGAACCAGTTAATGCCAACTGGTAACCCTGGAAATTGAAATGGGATAAATAATCCAGTTGATCCAGGCCAGTTAGAATTCAACTGGTCTAGCTGAGCCATTAGAACCATTTGGTAAAACATCCAACCAGTTGAACGGCACAACATTGTAATACTGGTACGTCTGTATTTCCAATGTAAAGGCATTGGTAATAAGTAGACTTACATAATTTAATTAATCGATTCGTTTTTCTTCATATACTTGTATTTTATTGAAATTGTTCTAGTTCATAGTTAATGTTTCCCTTATTCATGTTTAATTAAATGTAAATTATACGAAGTAGCGAAATGTCCTAATAACTGGTAATTTATATTTGCAGTATTTTCGAAATGAATTGCATATAACTAAATCATCAGTAATTAAGAAATGTGCTGTAAATTCAGATAAATTGTTAAAAAACGTAGATCTGCACGCACCCCATATTCAATATGCAAATTAATTGGTGTCAGCTGGTTCAACTGGAAATATGCCAACAGTCAGTCATCAACTGGTGCAAATGGAAATATGCACACAGACCAGTTATCAACTGGTGCAATGAAAATATGCCAACAGTCAGTTATCAACTGGTGCAAATAGAAATATGCCAACAGTCACGGGATTGTCACCACGGAACTTAAATGGTAACTGTAAAACCATCAAGACACCCAAGAATTACTCATTGTTCACACCTAAAAAATCGCAGATTCACACCTAAGATTAATGATCAGTTTGAGTCACGAGATCATCACCACGGAACTTATGGTAACTTTGACCACCATTTAAAAAGGTGTTTTCAGACACCTATAAATTTCAATTTTTCACACCTGAAAATCACGGATTCCCAGCTTATATTAATAATCCGTTTGAGTCACGAGATCATCACCGCGGAACTTAAGGCAACTTTGACTACCATTTAAAAAGGTGTTTTAAGACACCTAATAATGACTAATTTTCCACACCTAAATATCACGAATTTACAGCTTAGATTAGTAATCAGTTTTAGCCACGTGATCATCACCAAGAAAGTTATGGTAACTTTGAAACCATTTAAAAAAGGTGTTTTCAGACACCTAAGAATTACTAATTTTTTCACACCTGGAAATCACGGATGCCCAGCTTATATTAATAATCCGTTTGAGTCACGAGATCATCACCGCGGAACCTATGGCAACTTTGACTACCATTTAAAAAGGTCTTTTAAGACACCTAATAATACCTAATTTTACACACCTTAATATCACGGATTCACAGCTAAGTTTAGTAGTCAGTTTTAGCCACGTGATCATCACTAAGAAAGTTATGGTAACTTTGAAACCATTTAAAAAGCTGTTTTAAGACACTTAATAATTACTAATTTTCACACCTAAAAATATCACGGATTCACAGCTTAGATTAGTAATCAGCCTGAGCCACGTGATCATAACCAAGAAAGTTATGGTAACTTTGAAACCATTTAAAGAGGTGTGTAAGACACCTCAGAATTACTAATTTAATACAACCAGAGATTCACGGACAGAACAATAAGACGATTAGCCAGTGTAAGTAACGTGATTATTACCATCAACCTTGGATACCCTGTGAAACCACTCGATAAAGGTCTTAAAAGACCAAATAATTACTTATTTATCACCACCATCGGTTAACGGACAAAAAACTCGTTGCTTGGTCAAGTGGTTATTTGGTCATAAACACTTGATTTACAGAGGTAAGTGGAATCGCGTTACTCCAGTCGCGTGATAAATTGGTGGTTTTTAAGTTAGATGAAAACATGAACAGGAGTATTTTTTTGTTTAAATGAAGGCACGTGTCGATAACGTTTAAATCTAGTTCAAAAGGCACCATACTTTAAAATCACTTTAAAAAAAAAAATCCCAAAAGAGGTTATTTTTTAGGGTTCTGTTTATTGGGAACATATTTCTGATGTCTAAGTCGGCTGCCCAATTCTGCCCGTTATTATGTTATAGCCGATTTTCCTTGCAACATTGCCCCGAAGAATGTGTTTAGTTTGGTCCGCGGCTAAATCATGACAGATTCGCGGTAATAAATCACGTAGTGTGCGGGCGCGTGACACTTGTTCTTACACCGCGGACCAAAATAAACACTGTATATTACGAGTGTTAAGCAGGTTCACCTCGAGTTACAACGAATCAGCGAAAATGTTGAACATGTTCAAAATTTTCACTGATTCGTTGTTACTCGAGGTGAATTCGTTGTTACTCGAGGTGAACTCGCTTAAACTCGTATAACTCGTAACAAGCTCGCGCTGCACTCTTCATAAGGTGGCTATTTGCTACGAGTATATTACGAGTTTAGGCGAGTTCACCTCGAATTACAACAAATCGGCGAACATTTAGAACATGTTCAAAATGTTGGAACTGCTCGCGACTTCGAGGAGAGTCGTGGAATGTTTAAAGAGTTACACTAAGCCGTACAAAATTGTTGCGAGTTATCCCGGGTTATAAGAAGAGCTGTTCGCGAGTTATTGGGAGTGCCTCTTTGAGGAAACTCACCACTACTCGCCATAACTCGCTAATACAACTCGGCTAAGTGGGAGCCCTGCTTTAATAGCTCTTAATAACTCGTAACAACTCTTTAAAAAGTCGTAAAAGTGGCAAAATCGTAAGGATCTGTGCAGTGGCGGATCCAAGGGGGGGGGGGGGGGGGGTCCCTAAGAAATCATGGATCCGCGCCTGGATCTGTGATAGATCCGTGAATTTGCGTGATCCATAAGGACTCGTAAGAAAAATATGTGTATGTGAAGGGGTATGGAAGTTATTTAGCAGGCGTGTGCAAGGTGCGATAGCACACGTCTGCTAGTTTATTAGCACATGTGTGCCCTCTTCCATACGTATGCGGAGTACGCTGGTAAATTGATTTTTCAGGCAACCAATCAAGTCCGCTGTTACAAAGCTGCTCAGCTCAGTACGTACGGGGCCTGCTCGCTATTACAAAACTGGTCAGCTCAGTACATATTGGATGGGGGACACACCCACAGCCAGGCACGGATCCAGGGGGAGGGCCGAAGGGGTCTCCCCCCTCCCCCGCCAAAAAGAGAGAGGGAGAGAGAGAGGGAGTAAACAGAAGAGAAAGGTAAAGAGGAGAGAAAGGAAAGAAAGACGAGGAAGAAAAAAAGAAAAGAGGGAAATGAAAGAGATCAGCGCGGGGGGGGGGGTTACTGAGGTCCTTGCCTCTGGGGCTGTTGCCTCCCGCCCCCCCCCCCCAAAAAAAAAAAAAAAAAAAAAAAAAGAGAAGGAAGGAAAGGGAAGAAGAAAAAAAGGAGAAGAGGAGACAAAGGGAAGGGGGGGGGGGTTGAGGAAGAAGAAAAGTAATGAAGGGGGGATATCAGTTATGATTTTCTCGCCAACAATTTGTTGATCCTCAAGGGGGGGGGGGGGGAGTGAGTAGGAAGGGAAAAGGAAAGAGGAGAGCTAAAACGGAACAACAAAGGGAAGGAAGAAACGAAACAGGTGGAAAGAAAGGGAGGGGGGTCAGATGCAATTACTCCAGTCAACAACATGTGGTTCGGGTAGCCCTTGCCTCCCCCCAGCAAACTTTAAAAAGAGAGAAGAAAGGAAAGGGGAAGGGAAAGAGATGAGAAAGGGAAAGAGAAAAGAAAAAAGAAGAAGGTAGGGGAAGATAAGTTACGATTTTTCCCGCCAACAAGGTGTGGATCGCGGGGGGGGGGGAGCCCTTGCCCCCCCCCCCTCCCCTCAACAAGAAAGAGAGATAGAAAGAGAGAAAGCAGGGAGGGAGGGAATGGGAAAGAGGAGAGAAAGGGAAAGAAAATAAAAAGTAAGGAGAATAGAAAAGGGGGAAAGATATGCTTTTGCGCTCATCTCGCCTCCCCCAAACGAGACCAAGCGCCAGATACGCCACTATACACCACTGGCGTACTGATTGGAAGGGGGCAGCCTCTCCTCCTCCCCCCAAGTGGTTCATTTCTAATTCGATTTCAGTGATTTACAAATGTTTTGAAATGACATAATTTGTTGTAAATTATACTGTTTCATGAGTTTGTTGGAAAATGACAAATTCCCAAAGTTACAGTGAGGCGAAAAATATGCTTTTTTAGAGGTCTGCATTTCAAGGCTCGATGGGGCTCGGGGGCGAAATCCCCCCCCCCCCCCCCCCACACACTATTTTGAAAAAAAGATATTCAAGAGAAGTAAAAAGAAAGAGAGGAAGAAACAAAACTTGTGACCTGCCAGTGTCACAAAATAATGAGGTATACAAATATGCTTATCTGACCGTAATTCCTAAAACCCCTGACTTTTCAGGCTCCACTCCCTCAACCCCACCAAGGGAACTAAGGCGTGCCCCTGAATGCTTATCTGACCGTTAACAAATGCCTAACAATCCCTGGACCTCAAGCTAATTAGAGACCTACCAGTGTCATTAATAAGGTATCAAAATATGCTAATCTAAACGTATTTAATGCCCATAGCCCCTGAGTTTCCTGGGGCTCAGCCCCTGGACCCCATGCCAATTAGTGACCTACCAGTGTCATTAATAAGGTATCAAAATATGCTCATCTGAACGTAATGAATGCCCGTAGCCCCTGATCATCCGGGAGCACGCCTTAGGGCTCCTGATGGGGTCGAGGGTGGAGCCTCCGGAAAGTCAGGGGTTGTAGGCATTTAATTACGGTCAGATTAGCATATTTTGATACCTCATTATTTGGTGACACTGGCAGGTCACAATTTATTGTTCTCTCTCTCTTCCTACTTTTTCCTGAATACATTTTTTTCAAAATAGTGGGGAGAACTCGTGCCCCCGAGCCCCGCCGTTCCGCGAGCCTTGACATGAAGACCTCTAAATAAGCATATTTCTCACCTGACTGTAACTTTGGGAATTCGTCATTTTCCAACAAACTCGTAAAACAGTAGGCCCGATAATTTACTAAAAAATATGTAATTTCACAACATTTGTAAATCACTGATATCGAATTACAATTAACTCTTATCATGCCACAGGGCTTATCCCCATTGTGCCAAGCCCTAACCCCACCCCCGTGCCAGGTTGTTTTCGAGATAATCTGATTAACGCGATGGTTCTATGAATGGCGAGGGCAAAATACACAGCACAGTCCAATGAGCATGAACATTAACTGCTATTATGAATGCTGCATTGCACGCACATGGCACTCGAGCGGTAGCTCTCTCGCATGGCCAAAGCAGCATAGCGATAGCGTGCATCCAGCCTTATGGCAGACTATGAGTTAAACCACGTTTGACATTTTTTTTTTGATTTTTTTTTTTTTTTTTTTTTGGGGGGGGGGGTCTGCCCCCCACCCCCCCCCCCCCCTCCATCAGTACTCCAGTGGTGTCCAGAGGCGTATCTGGCGCTTGGTCTCGTTTCGGGAGGGGGGGGGGGGACGAGAGGGGTGCAAACGCATATCTTATCCCCCTTTTGTTTTCTTCTTCCTCTTTATTTTCTTTCACTTTCTCTCCTCTTTCTATTCCACGACCTTTCTTCTCTCTCTCTGTTTTTTTTTTTGCTGAGGGGGGAGGGAAGGCAATGGCCTTTCGGCCCCTCGATCAAAACATTGTTGGCTAGATTAATTGCAAGTAATCTCCCCTTCTGTTCACCCTTTTCTGTTCGTCCTCCTCTTTTTATCTCCCTTTTAGCTCTCCTCTTTTCCTTTCCCTTCATTTTCTCTTTTTGGGCGGAGGGGGGGGGGGGGGGGGGGTGAGGGGGGAGGCAAAGGCCTTTGGGCCCCTCGACCAACAAATTGATGGCGGGAAAATCGCAGCTGATATCCCCCTTCGTTACTGTTCTTGTTCCTCTTTTTTCCCTTCCCTTTATCTCCTCTTTTCCTTTTTCTTTCCCTTTCCTTCCTTCTTTCTTTTTTGGGAGGGGGAGGCAAGGCCCTTTCCCCCTCCCCCGATCCTCGTCTTTTACCCTTTTAGTATCTTCTTTTTCTTCTTTCTTTCCTTTCTCTCCTCTTTCCCTTTCCCTTATTTTCCTTCTGTCTCCATTTTTGTGGGGGAGCAAGGCTCCTCGCCCCCCCGCCTTATATACGCGCCCGGTAGCACACACATGCTTTACCAGTCATGTACACCAAACACTTGCAAACTATTATTCAATACAATCTGAGAATGTTTACAATTATCTAGGTCTGTTAAGAATAAATCATTTACAAAATCATTCCATAAACTGGGGTAAAATGCCAACTTCTTTTTTACCAACAGTGTATTATTCTAAGATTACACATATCTTAACATTCAAATGTTAAAAACAAACAAAGAACAGAAGTATAAAGAAGAAAAAAGAAATAATACAAAATGTACAAATGAAGATACTACCATCAACCCCCCCTCCCCCCATCATCAATTTTTATTTCCAATCAGCGTTAAACAAAAACGTATAGTTATGTAAATATATATTTAAGCGTAAGTAATATATAAACACTATCAATTATTTTAAATATAGAACTCAAACAGTAAATCATATTGGGATTGCATTACCCCTTTGTACTTTGTCAATGAAACTACATAATAATACTCTTACAATACTTCTTTTCTGACATAGAAATCAAAGTCAATACTTTTAAGAACGGTAAGAGTACCACGTGCGTCGATCACCAAGTGGCCGGTACTTGTTTAGCTTGTCTGCGCTGCATTTACCACTGTTCAAACACACACATCCCAATAAACAAAACACTAAAAAGTAACCTCTTTGGGGAGTGTATTTTAAGTGATTTTAAAGTATGGTGCCTTTTGAACTAGATTTAAACGTTATCGACACGTGCCTTCATTAGAAAAAAAAAGGTACTCCTGTTCACGTTTTCATCTAACCTAAAAAACCACCAATTTATCACGCGACTAGAGTAACGTGATTCCACTTACCTCTGTAAATCAAGTGTTTATGACCAAATAACCACCTGACCAAGCAACGAGTTTTTTGTCCGTTAACCGATGGTGGTGATAAATAGGTAATTATTTGGTCTTGTAAGCACCTTTATCGATTGGTTTCACAGGTTATCCAGGGTTGATGGTAATAATCACGTTACTTACACCGGCTAATCGTCTTATTGTTCTGTCCGTGAATCTCTGGTTATATTAAATTAGTAATTCTGAGGTGTCGTACACACCTCTTTATTGGTTTCAAAGTTACCATAACCTTCTTGGTGATGATCACGTAGCTAAAACTGATTACTAATCTAAGCTGTGAATCCGTGATATTTAGGTGTGACAAATTAGTAATTATTAGGTGTCTTAAAACACCTATTTAAATGGTAGTCAAAGTTGTCAGCAGTTCAGCGGTGATGATCTCGTGACTCAAACGGATTATTAATCTAAGCTCGGCATACGTGACTTTTAGGTGTGAAAAATTAGTAATTATTAGGTGTCTTAAAACGCCTTTTTAAATGGTTTCAAAGTTACCATAACTTTCTTGGTGATGATCACGTAGCTAAAACTGATTACTAATCTAAGATGTGAATCCGTGATATTTAGGTGTGAAAAATTAGTAATTATTAGGTGTCTTAAAACACCTATTTAAATGGTAGTCAAAGTTGCCAGCAGTATCGCGGTGATGATCTCGTGACTCAAACGGATTATTAATCTACGCTGGGCATACGTGACTTTTAGGTGTAAAAAATTAGTAATTATTAGGTGTCTTAAAACACCTATTTAAATGGTATCAAAGTTACCATAACTTTCTTGGTGATGATCACGTAGCTAAAACTGATTACTAATCTAAGCGGTGAATCCGTGATATGTAGGTGTGAAAAATAAGTAATTATTAGGTGTCTTAAAACACCTATTTAAATGGTAGTCAAAGTTGCCAGCAGTTCCGCGGTGATGATCTCGTGACTCAAACGGATTATTAATCTAAGCTGGGCATACGTGACTTTTAGGTGTGAAAAATTAGTAATTATTAGGTGTCTTAAAACACCTATTTAAATGGTATCAAAGTTACCATAATTTTCTTGGTGATGATCACGTAGCTAAAACGGATTACTAATCTAAGCTGTGAATCCGTGATATTTAGGTGTGAAAAAAAAGTAATTATTAGGTGTCTTAAAACAACTATTTAAATGGTAGTCAAAGTTGCCAGCAGTTCCGCGGTGATGATCTGAGTTTGAGTTTGAGTTTGAGTTTATTAACAACAAAAATAATAATAAGTAAAACACAATGTATCAAGCATGATTACATAAAATATAACAATATAACACAAGATCGATAACATTACACATGAATAATATAAATATTGTTTTACAAAGTATGTCGTATACAAACTGAATAAAATATATTATGTGTACACTTTTGTTGTTAAAGGGGGTGCCAGAAGTTAGCACAAGTGCTAGTCGAGTCTGGTTCCCTGTCTTTGGCAATAATTTTAAAACTATTTTTTTTTTACTATACTACATTATATACATGTAACATAAACTATATAAGTAAACAAAGAAATAGAATAGTCCTTTAGAAATATTCCTTACTTAATATACATGGAAGTCAAATGTGTGTCGACTTCCGTATCAATACCAAACATACAGTAAATAAAAAATATATCATTATCTAGTGATCTTTTTAGAAATTCTCTAATCTGAGATTTCCTTTTGCCATTTTAAGAAGTTTTAACTTTTGTTTAACTCAAAGTATTTAGATGTTTCGTTTACCCCTTCCGAAAAGCATTTTTAGATCGTATTCCTCTTAAATCGTAGGGTATACTATTCCATATTTTCACGCCCATAAATGATATTGAAAATTGACCTTGTGTGGTTTTGCATTTAGGCAGATATAGTTGTCCTTGTTCTTTGCCCCTTGTGCCATATCTGTGCTCTATTACCTGACAGTATTCAATTAAGGAGTGAGGAAGATTGCCATTTGATAAGTCATAGATGAAGGTTGAGACAGATAGGAAATGAAGGTTGTAAATATTTAAAACTTTTGTCTTTTGGAACAAGGGTTCCGAATGGGTACCTCTTGGGCTAAAAGTTATCGCTCTCATTGCCATTTTCTGGGTAAGGAAAATACAATTCAAGTTGGTTTTGTATGTGGTTCCCCATACTTCAATTCCATACAAAATATGTGGCTGGATTAACGCTTTGTATAATAGCACTAAAATGTTCTGTGGGACATAATGCCTTATTCTGAACAAAATTCCGACTTTTGAACGAATATTTCGATTTACCATTTTTATATGTTCAATCCATGTGAGATGCTTATCAATTTGTAGTCCTACAAAAGTTGCCTTATCTACTTCAAGTAATTTAGATCCAGATATTTCAAGAGCACCTTTTACTTGGACAGATCTCCTTTTGCCCTTTATTATCATATAATTTGATTTGCTTAGATTAATTGTGACTTTGTTGGCATAACACCACTGCTGGACCTTATTCAAATCCGTATTCACCTCATTCATATCAATATCTTTCTGACCAGTCTTAAAGGTATGGAACAAGTTTGAATCATCAGCAAATAACCTGAAGTTGAAAAATTGTGTAGAGTTTGGCAAATCATTTATATAAATGAGAAAAAGAGTTGGGCCTAGAACAGATCCCTGTGGAACACCGCATGATGTTTTTAAAATATTGAGACATTGCTTCCCGGTATTTCACAAACTGAAATCTATTGCTGAGGTAATCTGCGAACCACTGGAGCGCAATGCCACGTATTCCGTAATGAGATAATTTACTAATTAGAATGTCATGGTTTATAGTATCAAATGCCTTCTGAAAATCAATGAACACACCAATAGTTAGTTTTCCCTCATCTATTGATTTCAATAATGCATTTGACAAATTAACAACAGATAACTTTGTACTGTATTTCTTCCGGAAGCCATACTGATGTTGCTGCAGCACATTGTTCACATCTAAGAAATCCATCAACCGACTATTTACTATTTTTTCAAAGATTTTTCCAAGTACTGGTAATACAGAAATTGGCCTGTAGTTTCCTGGGATGTCTTTTGGCCCTTTCTTGTAAATTGGTGTTACTTTTGCTATTTTTAAGGCATCACGAAATTTGCCTTCCTGTAAAAACAAATTAAATATGTGAGATAATGGTAAACTAATAAAGTGACTTGCATCTCTAAGCAGTCGCGCTGATATGTTATCATACCCACATGACTTGTTAACATCTAAGGCAGAAATGTGATTCTCAATTTCTTTTTCAGTCACTGGTTTCCAAAAGAGAGTTTTACTCAGCTTAGGTCCTAAATATGCAGTGTAATCTGCATCATTCTGTGGTATTTTATCTGCCAGGTTTTTTCCAATATCAACAAAGGACTTATTAAATTCAGAAGCAATCTCATGATCATCTGTTATCACCCTACTCCCACCGTTTTCTATGAATAGTCAATTTGTCAATGTCGGTACCCTTTCCTGACACTTTTTTACCACACAATAACTCATTTATAGTCTGCCATGTTTTTCTGGTGTCGTGCCGGTTTTATTTTAAAATATCACTATAATAATTACGCTTTGCATTTTTTATAACTAAAGTAAGAATATTCCTAAATTTTTTATATCTATCTGCAGATAGTGAATTAAAATTTGATCTGTTATACTTACAATACAAATTTTTTTTTTTGCGTATTGACTTCAGTATACCTTTAGTTATCCATGGTTTTTTGGCAGTGTTTTTATTTCTGGTTGGTCTTTGTGTTACGATTGGTGCATTTTTATCACATATTTCTTGATATAACTTGTAAAACATGTCATATGCTTTATTCACGTCTTCTTGTCTGAAAACAAGATCCCATCTTGCTTTTGATAATTCTTCCTGAAGCTTTTTATCTTCATAATTCTTAAAGCTACGGGTAGTAGTTCTCCTACGACACGTGTCATTACTAGTAACTGTACAATGCTAAAAAATTACAAAGATAGGAAAATGGTCAGATATATCAGTTTCTATTACACCTGCATGAATTTTTGAAGAATTTACATTAGTATATGCATGATCGATCAAAGAAGAAGTCAGTTTTGTAACCCTTGTGGGGGTTGTAATTAATTGCTCTAATCCTAAACAATGCAATGCAGTTTGGAATTTTTCGACCTTCTGATCAGTATCTAAAAGATTGATGTTAAAGTCTCCCATCAAAATGCAATCTACCTTGTCAATTTTCAGATGTGAAATAACATTCAACAAACTATCTTGGAACTCATCCACATCAGTGTTTGGTTTTCTGTATATTATACCCACAATTACTCTTTTCTTGACAATATACATTTCAAGCCAAAGGCTTTCTGCATGTGATACTTCAAAATTTAGAGTGGAATATTTTAGAGATGAAAGAATATATGCCCCTACTCCCCCTCCCCTTGAATCTTTTCTACACTTAACCTCCAAGGTATATCCTGGTAAACCCAGTAGTGACATGTTAAACACATTCCAAACTTCTGATAAGCAAATTAAGTCAAATTTAGAATCTAAGTTATCATAAAGAAGGGATAATTCATCATAATTTTTCTGCAGTGACCGAATGCTCACATGAGACAAACTTAATGAGTTCGAAAAGAGTTTTCCTAAACCTTTATCAAATGTATCTGGACATAAATTGTAGGAAGAAACTTCAAAGTTAGAGCCTTCGTTTTCCATTTATTGGTTATATAGGACATATTATTCAGAAACATCTTAACCAGGATTAAATGAGATGAAGCTGGAAATCTCGGTAGTTGACATCATCCAGGCCTATATTGAAGAGGTCATCCGGGGTGCGAAGCACCATATGGCTATATTCAGTCATCTTGCACACAATTCGTCCTTGTTTTCACGAAGTGACGGTAGTGAGGAAAATCGTAACGCAAAGTGAATGCAATTTTTTTTCACTACCGTCACTTCGTGAAAACAGCGACGAATTGATCCATGTTTGGATGAAACACCTTTCACCAGTGGGGCCTTTTTTGCTGCCATCAAGAGGGCGTAGCGCATGGATGTTAAATCCTCATTAATAAAAACACCTTTGTGGTCAAGGTTTCCCTTCAATAATTTGAAGCGGGCGTCATAGAGGGCATCCCGTTTCCTTTTGTTGGCAAAACGGACAAACACCTGTCGAGCTTTGCCTCCTGGTGCTGGCCGTTTTCCAAATCGATGGCAAGATGAAATGTCAGCTGGGCTCATGCCGACTCCCACTGCCTCTGCCACCTTGCATACTTTGATGGCGACCACCTCACTCGACTCCTTCTCTTCACCCGTTGGTTCTTGGAGACCACTTACTCTCAGGTTGTCCATTCGCAGCCTCTGGTCCATTTCATCTAACTTGAATTGTGTGCTGAGCACAAACAAACGGATTACTAATCTAAGCTGGGAATTCCGTGATTTCTAGGTGTGAAAAATGAGTTATTTTTGGGTGTCTTGATGGTTTCACAGTTACCATTTAAGTTCCGTGGTGATAATCCCGTGACTGTTGGCATATTTCTATTTCCACCAGTTGATAACTGACTGTTGGGATATTTTCATTGCACCAGTTGATAACTGGTCTGTGTGCATATTTCCAGTTGCACCAGTTGATGACTGACTGTTTGCATATTTCCAGTTGAACCAGCTGAAACCAATTAAGTTGCATATTGAATATGGGGTGCGTGCTGATGTATGTTTTTTAACAATTTATCTGAATTTACAGAATATTTCTTAATTACTGATGATTTAGTTATATGCAATTCATTTCAAAAATACTACAAATATAAATTACCAGTTATTAGGACATTTGGCTACTTCGTATAACTTACATTTAATTAAACATGAATAAGGGAAACATTAACTGTGAACTAAATAATTTCAATAAAATACAAGTATATGAAAAAAATTCGATTAATTAAATTATGTAAGTCTACTTATTACCAATGCTTTTACATTGGAAACACAGACGTACCAGTATTGAAGTGTTGTTGCCGTTCAACTGGTTGGAAGTTTTACCAAATGGTTCTAATGGCTCAGCTAGACCAGTTGAATTCTAACTGGCCTGGATCAACTGGATCATTTAGCCCATTTCAATTTCCGGGGTTACCAGTTGGCATTAACTGGTTCATCAACTGGACCAGTTGCAACTAGCTTTTTATTCTGGGATGTTTGCACCCCCCCCCTCCCCCCCCCCACCCCCTCTAATCCCAAACTGCTTACGGCGCGCCTGGACGTAATTATGGAAGATCCAAAACACAATGTTCAGAAACGGGATGAGAACGTCATTATTTTGGTTCATTTATTGTGTAACATTTGCGTAATTATTGGGTTGAACACGGGTTACAGTAACATATTTCCTCTTCGACGTAAATTTCACGTGATTGAAGAACATGAATCATCTCAAGTCAGCCTCGTAATATTCACGTGAATTTCACGCAGATATTTTGACTAAAACTATCACTAACGCTTCACGTGTTTCTGTGACGCGATAATTTCGTTTATGAAGATGTAATTTCATAACCAAACAAACACGGGAGTATTAGGTTTACAAATCATGGTCTCCAAGGTAGGGATAATCACGTTATTATAATGGTGTTATTGCAGTGACAATTGCGTGATTTAGTGTACGTGTGTTTTAAGTGACCTAGTGCAATAAACGTATTAACACATTTACGTAAATGTCCGGTGTTTGAAGAACGTAACTCTCCTCAAGTCGATACCTTGATATTGACGTGATTTTCACGTGATTTTGTTTATTGGGATACAAGGTATCTGATTGGTCGATCAATTCCATACGTATGCGCAGTAAACAGAATACGTATGGAAAAGGGTACACGTGTGCTAATAAACACACACATACAAGTGTGCTATCATACCTTGCACACGTCTGCTAAATAACAGGCGGTGATTGGTCAATTAGCAGACGTCTGCCTTTTATTTAGCAGACGTGTGCCGCGTTCCATACGTATGGGGCATGCGAATAAAGTCATCAACGGCCTTTCATAAAGGGGGGGGGGGTCAGAGTGTATGCAAGTCGTTGCGAGTCGTGATGTGTTTTTTTACGGATGCATGCAATTGATTTCGAGTTGGAGAGCGCTGTCAGGATTCGTAAGAAAAATCTGTGTATAATACTATGCAATAGGTGTTAAAGATGAATGATCCTGAACCTGAAACAAGGATATCCAGAAATATTCCAACAGCAACTCTCAACACCGATTTTGGAACGTTCTTTACTTTAGATGATCGTTTTATGTTACCAGGCCATTGGATTGTAAGTTTCAAAAACCCAATTGCGTTTAAATGTGATAAAGAAACTTCCACATGATATTACAACATGCATTGCGAATAACAATGTATTTAAAGTTGCGAATGAATGTTCTGAACATTCTGTATAATCATTCTGTCACCTGTTTCGTCACCGTTTGAAGAGTTGTCGTAAGTGTTTCTTGCGTCAATGCTTTTTGGTGGAGTATCTGTAAATCAGATAAGAATGAAATAATTAAACCTCAGAGTAATATTGAAACAAATTGTAAAAGTATTTTTAATTGATTTAAAGATTAAGGGTAATTACATTTGCATTAGGGGTTGCACAGAGAAAAGTGATAGAGAGATGGAGTGGTTAGGGTTATTTCATCTCCAGTAAGAATCACAGTTTTAATGTACTCTCAGCCAATCACATTGCAAGGCATACATCTATGTGAGGTAAAGTGCATATTTACTGAGCATCACCAACTACACTGTCTACTGTCGTGGTTTAGCGGAGAGGTCACCGGACTGTTGATCGCATGGTGCACAGTCCGATTTCCACCGCGGCACTAATGTATTTTTGAAATATTCTAATCTACATTTGCCATACTCCACCTAGGTGAGGTAAATGGGTACCTGACCTAGGAACAAATTTGTTCCAATTCTCAAGCACCTTTCCGGTTAGAAATGACAATTATTCCGGGAAAAGGCAACATTGCATGACAACAATCGACTAGCTGTGTACTAAGGGTGACAGCATTGTTCTTTTGAAGAGATTGGTCATTAATTTCATCTTGACTGCATTTGATATAAGTGCAATAGAAAAAAAAACATTAGTTTAATTATTACATTTGTGTAACTTGTAAATTCGAGCAAAAATTATACAATTTGATGAAACTTGACGATACAAAATTAACCCACTCAGGACCGCGAGAACATCATAATTCAGCTGATGTTTCAGTGACGTCACAAGATGAACAATAGGCCGCTCAGTTAAAATGGTTGACGGCGGTGCGCGATGCAGTTTGCGTGCAATTCACATGTATTGCGTTGTCTCTTGAGTACGTACCTATCCATACCCAACATACGTTGCTGACCTTCATTAAAATCCTCTGGAAGTATCGATATGGACGAAAACTATTTTATTTGAGTTTTGAGGAGATATTAGAAAGAATTACCTCGGACAGCGGCAACGGCAATGGAGATTTGGAAGATCTCTAGACTACAGATCAATGTTATAATGTCCTAATAGCGAATGGATATAACATCGATGTAGCATGCAAGTATACTGTGCATTACGCGTACGAATATACGTAGGAACAACCAACCTGCATTGCATCGCATCTATCCCAGATTGCTTGCCCTAGCCAGCCAAGCCCGGCGATCGAGCTAGCCATGCAATTCAGCCCAACGCTCGAGGTAGCATTGTATCACGAGCTGGACTGATCTAAGTCTTCTCTCGGTTTCCCTGTTCCCCATTTAGCTGGTACAACGACTTAATTTATCAACAATCTTATTTGATCGGCCTAATCAGACATTTACGTAATGAATTTCTAGACACAAAGGAATTTGGTGCTATCCTTTTTTTCCAATAATGCACCATCGAAAGTAATTTAAATGTAAGAAATATCGTGTTTTTTTTATTCCGGAAGTATATATAGTTTTGTCGCTTTAAATTAAGGGACATTTTATTACTTCTAACCATGATGATACTTTTGGTAATTCAGTAATCATAAATATGTATACTTTAAATATATCAAAAATAACAAAGGGCGGAGGATTGACCCTCGTGGCACTCCACATGTTATAGATAATAATTATGATTCATTTAAATCATAACGTACACGTTGTTTTATATTTGTTAAATCATTTTTAAACTGTTGTATAGCAACACCCCTTAATCCATAGTATTCCAATTTACGTAAAGGTATTTGTTGGTTCGCAGTTTATACTGATACGTGTATATAGTCCAAATGAAGATAGTCTTGAATTCTTTCCAATGAAATGATTGAAAAACTTGAGAACATTGGAAACAACAACAAATGAATGCAGACATGAATGGATGTAGTTTAATGTAATAGATGTGCTGAAACGAAATACATAGTGAGCAAGATCTTGGTATATCAAGGCAGCAGCAAAACACGCTTGCTCTGTCACACTGTGATTAAATTCTCATTTTAAGTGATTTAGTTTCAAGAGTTAAGCATTCTTATATTTGTAGTGGAATATGGTTTGATAACTCTCTTGTTTCAATAAAGCTTCATCAGACATTCCAATTCGATTGGAAATGCAAGCGTTATTCTTTACGGCATGAGGATGAATTTCAATTGAAATTTGTATTTTGTATCAAAAGTTAGATAAATGAATATGCTAATAAGTGCTTACAAGATTTATATGGAAACCCCATTTTAATTAGGGATGATTTTAAACGTATGAGGACAATTACCCCCTGGGCATTTACCCCCGGAAAATTACCCCCTGGAGAATTATCCCCCGAGGACCAATTACCCCCAAACACACAGATAAAAAGAGGTTTGAATTTACTAAAGTGTCGCATAAGTGACACCCCACAATAAGGTGTAAATTTGCAACCCTAGGTTATGATTTTACTCCCTTTAAGGAGTAAAATTTGCAGCCAGTGGTGCTTAATTAACACCTTTTGATTCCATTTTCATGAAAAATGGGTTCAAATTTAGACCCGTGGGGTTGAATTTCATACCCTATATAATCGATTCCACACCATGTGGGGAGTAAATCTACACCCTTCTTATGCAGAGCATCAACCAATTGATCATCCATGCTTCGTAATCACCTAACAGTCACTGATTCTCACCCTTTTGTCTACGTTTCACTGCTCTAAAGAAATCAGACCAGAATCTTGAGTTATATGTCGAAAAGCTTTAATGCTTACCTAAACATCAGTTAATGTGAGTTGTTCTTCGCAATGCTATATATGATCTCATTAACTCAATAATATAGGTCCTGAGTGTCCCTACATGCACCAGACCTTAAAGGCAGTGTATCATTGGAAATAAAGGTTAACGCCATCTACGTCTTCTTTTGGACAACTGCACGTAAACGAATGGACTGAATTAACTGGGTCAGCGCGCTAGCGTTCGCGAAACAGACGGAAGTTCTCTTCACGCTTCGGTTTCGCGTATGTGACACGCACGTGAATGATGCGGTCGCGTCGTCCGTAGTCGTATTATACCCGATTGGTCCCTAGTAGGGCCACGGGAAAGACATGTAGTCTCGTCATGACACACTCCCTTTAAATATGTTCAAGCTTGGGTATATAGTGGGCAGCACACGGACACCGCAACAATCTCCCGAAGGAAACCCAGTGTGTACATCGGAGCGATTTCAGAGTGCCGCCCGTAATACCATAATAATCGTACATAATACAGTCATATGAAGTCTACATGAACATTTGAACTGTGTAGGTACACGTCATACATAGTAATATATCAAATACACGTACGTTGCGTGCAAGCTAAAGCTATGGTCACAACCCCCAAAGGTAGCCTGCTTGGTTTTAGGGCATTGATCGGTCGCCGCTGAAGTTTAAGCGCGGAGTTAAAATTCGGCGGCGCCTACTCACTTTTCAATCACCGCCAAAAATACGCTCGATTGCATGCGCGGGCAGTTGTCGCCCGGTCGCCGACCTAATCGAGCGTTCACCGTCGAGCGATTTAGGTCAAAAAACGAAGCCGCTAGGTCAAAGGCTGTCGAGCGGTCACCTGCCAGGTCGCCGTCCGGTCGCCGCTGGGAGATCAGTAAAGCAGGGCTCCCACTTAGCCGAGTTGTATTGGTGAGTTATGGCGAGTTGTGATGAGTTGCCTCAAAGAGGCACTCCCAATACTCGTGAATAGCTCTTCTTGTAACTCGGGATAACTCGCGACAACTCGGTATGGCTCGGCGTAACTTTTTACAACATTCCACGGCTCTTCTCAAAGTCGCGAGCAGTTCCAAAATTTTTAACATGTTCAACATTTTCACTGACTCGTTGTACCTCTAGGTGAACTCGCTTACACTCGTAATATACTCGCATTAATCGTAACAAGCTTGCACTGCACTCTTCATAGCACGTAGCAACTCGCAACCTTCAAGTATACGCGAGTGCTATTCGAGTTTCTAAGAGTGGAGTACGAGCACAACGATCGTGTTGCGAGTCATGCTGAGTTGCCTACGATATTAACGCGAGTTTAGATCGAGTACGGGGACTTCAGGCGAGTTTCGTATGAGTACGAGCAGAGTGCAGGGCGAGCAGAACGAGCATGACGTCACCATGAAACGTAAGCTGGCCTACAAATATTATGCAGAGGAGCAAGGCCTGTTGTTCCTCCAACATATCGAGCAAATATGCTTCTGGCATCCATTTTTATTTTGTAAGAAATGGCCTTCCCCTGTTAAACGTAAAGACCAGTTTTGGAAACGCTCCCTTCTCAAAAAAATAAAAGGGAAGTTCTTATTACTTATCATGTGAAAAAATATGTTCTGAGTAATACGTAATGATTAAAATTAAGCCTGGAAATCGCCTTTGGCCTATTTGTTGTATTTGGTAAATTATTATATCTATCCGGACCGGATAGATATCGCGCACGTGGCGCGTAGTCCTATATACATCTTTCTGTGTACAGTGATTGTAACTTTACCAATACTGGGCCAAATTTAATATCATTTTGATGATTCCAGAACCTTGCAGTACACCACAATACTTATATGCTACATGATCAACCTTTTCGGATCGATTCCACAACGTGTCTTTCACAATGCGATCGCATGACTAGAACTGATCTTTACCTTTAATAACTAACCTCTTTTTAACTCGGATACGCGCACCTTATATTTTTACATGTTCCTTTTTCCTTTCTAATAAGGGGCCTATCCCCTTTTTATAAATACGCCTTTTCACCTCTTATAAATGCCCCTATCAAAATCAAAATTCCGTCGACAAATACCCATTTTCTATTTTCATAAGTGCCTTTTTTTTTATCCCTGGTGAGTGCCTATTTTAGAAGGTGTAAGAAGTGCCCAATTTTCACCTGTGATAATTACTCTTTGTACTTTGAAAGGAGCTCCTTTTCTTTTCTGATTAACGTCCCCTTTTCCTCTCATCATTAAACGCGCCCCTAATTTCAAGCGACTAACAGCACCTGCTCCTAAAGCTCGCTTGCTCAGCTCGCTTGCATTTATAGATGATATACTTAATATGTAACTTATCAAAGGTCTTTTCAGTCTTCCGTTAAAACAAAAAATATGCATATAACCCCATCAGGATTGGGTTTTGTTCTCTTCATAAGATGTAATTTTTCGCACTGCGACCTCATGAATCTTTTTTTTTTAATTCCCGCTCTATTCGCTCGGTCGCAAATAAATTTGAGGACCATCACACTCAACTGCAAAGTATGATGCTTAAACAATATCTTGTACTGTGTACAAAGTGAAACATATATTGAAATCATCCCGGAAAAACGGAATTACAATGTAAGGGTATATACCAATGTCTAAAACATTGTATATTTTCGATTTCCCTTTGAAGGTGCCCTTTTTTTTAGGGTGCCCCCTCGCTCCTCCAACTTCGGAAGTCGCTTGGCCGCCCCTGGCTAAAATGATGCCTTTTCCGCCCCTTGATCGCATATGAATCGTTGAAAACTCTTATCACTCGTTGGAAGATCTTGATAACTCGTTGGTACATCGGTACAAGTCGTACACAAGTCATCGCAAGTTATACCGAGCTCGCGTGACTTGTACATCCATCGTAGGAACTCGATAATGCGTCTTATAATAATTCATGCAAATACCATACGAATTAGTAATTTTCAAGCGAGTTCACGCGAGTTTACGCGAGTTCAAGCTCGCGCCAGCTCCCGAAAACTCGAGGCTCCAACTCGGCTAAGTGGGAGCCCTGCTTAAGACCACTAGGCGACGAATTCAAAGTCGGTCGGCAGCCTTTGACCTAGCGGCTTAGATTTTTTTTACCTAAATCGCTCGACGGCGAACGCTTGATTAGGTCGGTGCCCGGGCGTATTTTCGTGCCCCGCCGATCACCGGCCAGGCCGCCGGGAAATTTCTTTAAAATCAGCCGGTGGGTGACCGGTGGGAGACCGCTCGGGATTCGGTGGGTCATCAGTCGGTCACTACCTAGACACCGCCCGGAGAAGCTCCCCGATTTCGCCCAGTTTTTGACCTAGAATCGACCGGCGACCGACGGGAAATCGACAGGGCACCGCCCAGGCATCGCTTCTCCAAAAATCGTTGGGCGATACCTAAATTCCAGCGGCGACCGAACTCAACTCGGTCGGTCGCCGCTCTGACTTGTGATAATAGCTTTAAAGTGATCTAACAACGGTCGGACATTGATCATAATTATATAATATAATCTTTAAATTCCTATATAATATCAAATACAAAAATAGTGCAAAACGCGTTCTTCACTATGTACATTAAAATACGTATCACCTAATTAAAACAAAATTTCACATAAGAGTATTTGTATAATCTTGATTGTCTGCCATCGGTTGATATGCATTACATTTGTTAAGCGTTTCGAGAACTCACTCTGAGTTGAATTGCCCTAGAAAAAAGAAAATCATAACATTTGTGGGGGTATATTTTGGGTAAAGTAATACTAACCCTTTGAGATTGAGCCCGCGCACAGCGATTGTTTCCCCTGTGACGGAGTGATTTCGGTTACATCGCCAGTAATGGAAAATTTGGCGGTGCTTTCTATTTTCGTTGCTCATTGCGCCTCATTCAGTCATTTTCGTGATTTTTAGTAAATGTAAAAATGAAAGATCAAACTTTTTTTCTTTCTAAAGATATAAGTTTTGTTCATCAATACGAAAAATAAGGTCTGTTATTTAAGAGGGAAATTGCCGTAAAATGCAAATTGCGTAAGCAACGCCGCACGCGCAGATCGGTCGATACCTCCATTCATTCCCCCATTGTCAATGATTGTCGTCTGCTAAAGCTCGGGCGATTATCAACTCGGGCCATAACCATAAATACTAGACCTAAGCCTTCGTTTTACATGGGTTTTTGACACATTTTGTAACTATATTCTGACCAACATTATTCCATGATCTACACTAAATTCCCTTTCTTTTCAATGTGCAAATCAAATATAGGACTATTTGGAAAATCAATTTTGAGATGAACATTGTTTTATTCTCGAAAACAAAAATAATAATTACTTTAATTGCTTTCGGCTTCGTTTCTCATAATTTGAAATATTCATTTTGTTTTAGTTTTTGCCTCCCGCTTAATTGTGTTTATTTTTTCTTGATCTATACATCTCTAAGAACCCTATTTTTAGGAGGTTGATATATCAATAAAATATGTATTGAATTTGTGTACGCATATTTGAGATGTTTTGTTTGTAACGGAAAGACCTAAATGAATGACAGAGATTAAATTAAAATCATAATTCATCACAATCATCTCTCTCAATCTCTCTTATTCTATCTATTTATCTATCTATCTCTGTCTGTCTATGTATTTCTTTCTCTCTCTCTCCCTCTGTCTCCCTCTCCTTCTCTGAATAGCCTACGTCAGGAATTTCGTGAGATTGGAATTGTGCTTCAGTGTGTTTTATTTCCCCATCGCGTTTTTTTTTTTTTTTTTTTTGTGTGTGAAAGGGTGTGGATAATAAGGAGTTAATCGCCGTAGTCTTGGTAGTCTTTTATTTATTCGAAAATAAATGATATTGGAAATATAATAATTCATTATAATTATGTTAAGAAACAATACAGAAAGAAGTCGAAACAAAAACAAAACAGTTGAGGTGGACAATGATGAGAAACATAGGCACACTAAAACAATGCCAATATGTATAAAACAAATAACCGCGATTCGGGGGCAAGTACAACAATGATAGCAATCAATAATAAAAAGCTAGTCGTGCCACCACCCCTTTCCGACCGTGACAAGAAATCGATAATGGTAATATATCATGTTAAAGATAAAGACCAGTTATGGTCATGCGATTGCATTGTGAAAGAAACGTTGTGGAATCGATCAGAAAAGGTTGATCATCTAGCATATAAGTATCGGTGTGTATTGCAAGGTTCTGGAATCATCAAAATGATAAGAAATTTGGCCTAGTCTTCGTAAAGTTACAAGCACTGTACACAGAAAGATGTATATGGGACTATACGCACACGTGCGCGACACGTGCGTTTATCTCTCACAGTCCAATAGATAAACTAATTTACCAAATATATATTAGTAAGCGGTTTCCCGGCAAAATTGTTATCATCCTGTATTAGTCAAAACATATTCTTTCACATGATTGGTAAAGAGCTTCAATTTATTTTTTTGAAATTGGGGCGTTTCCAATACTAGTCTTTACCTTTAATAAAACACATATGAAAACAAATGAGGCGAACAATAAGGCAATGGTAGCATATTTGCCCAGGAAAAGTCACATATTCGTGGCTATACACACACAAAAACGGAACTAAGTATGGTGAGTAAAAATCGTAGCTCACTCATTCAGTCGAGAGAATATATCTAATAAATGCATTATTGTACACATTTGGTGAATACACCACCTTTCTCTTAGTGAAATTTTACACACATGATATTTAAAACGAGTTTGTGACCCGATTATTTTCTCGATGAGTCTTTTTACTCATTAAAGTACATGTAAGTACATATTGGATGAGTATTCTCCAACTTTAGTGACCGAATGAGTAAAAATATTCACAAGTGTGTAAAGTGGCTTTTTGCTCCCTAATATGTCACAGACACTTTATTCGTTGGATGAGTAAAAAAACCAACAACCTCAGCCTTTTCGAAGCTGTCCTCGTCTTAAAAGCTATCTTACTCTTTGCATGCGTGTAAATATTTCGCTGATGAATATTCGTACGCGTTCGTGATCGTACGTACGTACCCGGTCGTCACGTTTTTAGCGGCCGCGACGAGCCACAGAATAAGTGTAAGTAGATTTGATTTTGCTTAATTTTGAATCAGTTAGTAGTAAGGGGATCCCTTGAATTTTGTTCAGACTTTTTCTAAAACAAGTTAAGGCTACCGATTAGATATAGAATCTAGATCTAGTGCTGAAATTTTGAAGCTCTTCTTGTGCACGACCGAAGTGGATGGAGTGCATGGCGAAGGACTTCCATTTTTGCAGTGACAAACATACAAACTCACAGTTTTACTTCATAATTCTCGTTCGAGAATATATGAGAACCCGACCGCGCATGCAATTTGTCTTAGTGCAAAACACTAGGATTTCGTCGCACAGAATCCGTCGAAATCTCCGCAATCGAACGTTATTTGATTTATATTTGATATACATTTGTTGATTGGACCTCGGTCTTTATTACAACACGTCAATTGTGTATTTTTGTGAATCATCTTGGTGTTTTTTATCGTATTTCTCGACATGGAAATACATGGTTTTGACGCTACCGTGACCGGCACCTCTGACGGCACCACTGCCGACAGCTCCGGCGCGGCCGGTAAGGATCAGCGGCAGAAAAGGGGCCATAAGAACGGCGATATAACCTGACTGACTGAGTAATTGAAGCATTACTCACTAGTTGAGTTGGAGCGATTTACTCACAACATTAGGTTAAATAACTCACTTATTTAAAATAATCATCTGCCATGTCACTATAATGTCAAATTAACAAAACTCATTCCTGTGCGTTATTAAACTCAATTTAATGAGTTAATGCATTCAGTTAAGTGTGTCATTATAGTGTCAAAATTTATTTGCCTATTTGAGTTAGATTACCCAAATATTTCTATGTGTGTACCGCCGGAGTTTAAATACTCAAGACAAAAATGATATTCCGTGGGGAGAGAGAGGAAGAGTAAGGGGTCTTTTTTGAGAACATAACATTTTAAAATGTCATATGCCCACTCAAACCAAGACCGGATTTAGGTTGATCAAGATATTTTACTCAAACCTTCTCTAAGATGGTTACATGCTCTCGTAAAGGTATATAAGTTAAAGTGGTTGTTTGTATTGTCATGTAGATTGACCTACGTTTAGGCCTACATCCTCTTCTTCCAAAACGGTAATTTTCCAGAGTAGTTACTTCTTTACACTCGTTTGTTCCTCTTAGGGTGGGGTCTGGTCCAGGCGGCTGAGATAATCGTTTCATAAAAGAGGAGGTCCAAGATTGATTCAAAACCACCTTAATTGTTATAATACCATTCAAAATATTATATCTGATTTTGAATTAGTTTAAGTATGGAGGCATCTTCATCCTGCAGCATTGAAATATACTTGGATGTCTCACGATTGTAAAAGTGGAAGTCGTTTAGATTACTTTCTGATATCACAGAGTTTGATTCAGTCAGTTAAAAAAAGTGAAATATCTTTTGGTTATAAGAGTGACCATTTATTTTTATCCCTTCATTTGACAAAATCTGTTATAAAGAGAGGTCCAGGATTTTGGAAACTCAACACCGCATTATTGGCAGACGCAGATGTTGTTGACTCAATAAGAGATGAAATTAAAAAAGTTTTGACCAAAAATGCAGGTTCGAGCTTTAGCAAAATATGGGAATTTATGAAATTTAGAGTTCATTGTAAGTTTGTCGAAATTTCCAAAAAGAAGAAAAAGGAACGCAGATTGCGATTAGAAGAGTCAGAGAAAGAGACAAATAGGTTAACCAACAATGAAGAATGTTGTAATAATGAAACTTTACGTAGAGATTTATGTGACAAGAAAAATGAATATGAACATTTGCATAAAGAAATTTTTCGCGGTATTATTGTTAGAACTAAAGCTAAATGGGTTTCAGAAGGTGAACGTAATACCAAATATTTTTTTAATTTAGAAAAAAGGAATTTTCAGCAAAAATGTATTTCCAGGCTTCAAACGGCAAGTGGACCTATTACAGATTTTAAACATATTCTCGAGGAATAAAGGTTGTTTTATCTTAATCTATATGCATCTAGTGTTAGACAAGATTTTCCTTGTGAATTCATTAAAACGTCGTTTTACCTAATCTGGATATCAAAGACGACGATTTTTCTTTAGGTGATCTCATTTAAGAGAAAGAGTGCTATGAAACTATTACAACTTTTAAAAATGACAAGTCACCGGGATCAGATGGACTTCCCATAGAGTTTTATAAAATGTTCTGGTATGATATCAAAGACCTGTTATGTTCCGTTTACAGTTCCTCTTTGCTTGATAACATTCTTCCTTTATCTATGCGAACAAGTATTTTTACTTTGTTGCCAAAAAGAGGAAGAGATTTATTACTTCTGAAAAATTGGCGACCAATCTCTCATTACGAATGAAAAAGGTTTTAGGGCTTTTTTCAATTCAATTCAATTTTATTTCACATCTCTTTAAAAACACATCAAAAGATACACAAACAAATCAGTATAAATTAAACAATATAAAGATAAAGACATTCATTGACATGGTACTGTGAAAGAAGGATGAAGGGTGGTGGATGCGAGGGATCAACAAAGGCCATTGGCCTGTCAAGGTTGATCCCCTATATTACAACCCTGGTTTTATTAAAGGACATTTTATTGGAGAGAACATACGATTATTTATTGATAAACAAAGCATTTGTAAAATAGAAAATATTGACGGTTTAGCTTTGAGTATTGACTTTGAAAAAGCTTTTGATATGATTGACTAGAATTTTATGTACGACGCTCTTCATGTATTTGGATTTGATCAGTATTTTATTAATTGGGTGAAATTACTGTATACTGATATATAAGGACGAGTTATTAATAATGGGTTCGCGTCAGATTCTTTTGAGATAAAGCGTGGTGTGAGACAGGGATATCCTTTGTCTCCATATCTTTTTATTATTGCAATTGAAGTACTTGGCTGTTTTGTGAGACAAAATAAAGATATTCGTGGGTTAAAAGTATTAAATGAGGAGGTAAAGATTATTCAATATGCAGATGACACGGCTATTTTTCTTGAACCTGATGAATCGAACATTCGTAGATGCGTTAAAGTCTTGAATGATTTTAAAGAAGCTTCTGGTTTGAAAAATTAATTTTGAAAAATGTAATATGATTAGACTGGGAAATTGTAAAGGTTACTATGCCTATGTGTCAAAACATTCCATTTATTTGGCCTTCAGATTATTTTACATACTTAGGTATCAAAATTCCTTTGAGTTTTCATGATCTTAATTTCAAATCAAAATTTGAAGAAATTAAGACAACGTTGAATATATGGAATCATAGGTCTTTAACCTTTTATGGAAAAGTGACCGTTATTAAATCTCTAGTTACACCAAACTTGATTTATTTACTTTGTATTCTTCCTGATCCCCCTTTATTATTAGTTTCAGAACTTCAGAGAGTACTCTTTGAATTTGTATGGAGTAATAAGAAGGACAAGATTAAACGCTATTTGATTTACAATGAATATAAAGAAGGAGGCCTTAAAATGCCTCATTTATTATCTCTTAACCGTGCAATGAAAGTTACTTGAATAAAGAAATACTTTGATGAAGAAAACAAAAGTAATTGGAAAATATTTTGTGCACATTCTCTGAGACGTATAGGAGGTGATATTTTTGTTAGCGGCAATCTCCGCTCTGATCATTTAATGTTCGATACATAATGTTCGATACATACGCAGATCCTTTATGGAATGATATATTGATTGCATGGAGTCACTACAAATACTACAACCCAGTTAAATTCAAAGAAATTATTTCCCAATCTCTTTGCCTGAATTATCATATACTGGTAGGCGGAAAACCTCTCAATATTAATATATGTTTTAATTCTGATATGATATATGTTAAGGATATTTTGCGCATTGATGGTTCATTCATGTCTTTTGATCAAATCCAACGCCAAATGAATTTTCTGTCTGGTTTATCTATGTTATATTATTCAGTTCTTTCCGCCTTACCTAGTAGTTGGAAACGTATTCTAAAACAGGGACATTTTGATATAAAAAGTTCTTCTCTAAATTGTGTTGATAGTTTATTAAACGAATTCCGTAAACCTAAAAAGATATCAAAACTTACGTACAATATTTTCTTAAACAAATTTCCAGCAAATATCTAAGAAACAAATCAAGAGGATAAATGGAAAAGGGATCTACACAATAATTTAAAGGATTCACTAATTTGGAAATCCCGTTTTACATTACTTTATAGGTCATCCATAGATAATAACATGATAAATTGTCAATTTAAACTTATTCATAGAAAAATTGCAACACAAAGTTTTCTTTATAAGATAGGTATAAGTACTTCTTCAATGTGTACTTTCTGTGAAAATCATAAACAGACGTTGTCTCATTTATTTGTAAATTGTGAAAAAGTACGATCTATCTGGAATGTTATATTTGCATAGTTTAAAGAAAAGAACATACGAAATGTTTTGTTCACAGATGAAGAATATTTTGTTGGTACTCTTATAATCAAAAGTTTTTATTTCGTCAATACAGTTATTATTTTTGCAAAATGCTTTATATTCACTTGTAAAATGCAAAAACGTTATTCCACTATTTCCTTCTTTTCAACTAGCTCTCAAACATTTAGAAAATATGGAACGTATAATTGCTTTCAAGAAAAATCGTCTCGATCTTCATAATATGAAATTGCAGAGAGTAAGATCGGTTATTTGTAGACAAGTGAAACGCGGCGTATCGCAAATTGTATTTAAAAAAAATAGTCCTAGGTCTTTATAAATAGGCCTACTATAGGCCTGGGGGGTGTTTCATAAAGAATTTATGTCTAGACATAAACCCCAAAGTCTCTCTTAAGTGTCCTACTTATGAGAGACTTTAGTTATGAGAGACTTTTCTGTTTCATAAAGCAAAGTCTACACATAAAAGTCTCTCTTAAGTCAAAAGTCTCTCATAAAGTTACGCAAGACTTTTACCTCTCATAAGTATTCAAAGTCTTCACATATCTTTCACATATTATTTATTACTACTTAAATTTCAAGAAAAAAAATTGACACTAAAGTATTATGCAGTACACTTGTAATTCGAATGGATGTAACAGATATATTTCAGATATTTATAGCATAAATATAACTCAACTGAGAATAATTTACATTGCCTTGGTATTAAAATAAACAATGGTGTAAGTAACAAATGTCACAATGAAATATCTTATTTTAATTTAAAATATCTGAATGAGAAGAATAAATAAATATACATTTTTATATTGAAGCAAACATAATAAAAAAATAAACATTCAATAATGTAAATTCCAACAAGGATTATTGCATCAAAATGTCAGTAAAACAGCAAGTCCACAGGTAAATCAACACAATGTACTAAAGTATTTATGTACTTTGTCAAAGATTAAGTTGTACATCTCATCAGTAAATGCACAGGAAAAACTTCCACACAATTTTTGTATTTATTTTAAATTATCTTGGTGTTTATTTTGCTTGGTAATGACCTACAGTGTAACTGTCCCTTTTGTAGGCTGAAAATATGAATGTGTGTAAATCAGATTGTAAACAAGAGGTA
This sequence comes from Strongylocentrotus droebachiensis, assembly GCA_035222895.1. Taxonomy (NCBI): domain Eukaryota; kingdom Metazoa; phylum Echinodermata; class Echinoidea; order Camarodonta; family Strongylocentrotidae; genus Strongylocentrotus; species Strongylocentrotus droebachiensis. The sequence goes on along the minus strand of JAVYIG010002000.1, from coordinate 97,085 downwards.
ATAGCATCTAAAAACTGCTCTGAAAGTATGGTGCAAATCTTATGGTAAACAAGAGCAATACCAACTAAAATCGCCCCTTAAAAGTTTAGAATAGATGCTAGCCTCAAGGTGGAATTATATCGACAAGTGGAGAAGGAAAAAAAAACACTACAAAATAGTCTGATATTTCAGACCCTTGTACTGGACAGTCGTTTTGTGCCGAGTACAGACTCAATCACTTTAATGCTGGCCATTATAAGAAGCACGATATTGATGTGTACAAATGCTCATATGTCCTTCACAGCTCATTTTAATATAAAGGTAACATGTAGTTAATGGCTACCAACTAAAAACTCCTCTTCAAGGCAGCAGCTCTCATTTGCACTCCTTTCATCAAATTCCATGGAGTGTATCGTGTATTCTCATGCCAAAGAGCTTTACCCATGCAATATTATATTTTGGGGAGGGTGTGCAAATAAAGGTGCTGTGTCTCTTTAGCAGACAGAAAATACAAAGTGGTGTAAATCATGATCTATAGAATTTGTTTTTGCCTGCAAAAGGGAAACACTACCATTACAGGTAGTGGGCCTCATGATTTAAACACCCTTTCCCCAATTAGATGATATTCCAAGGCTACCTCTTTGGCATTAGAAAAACCCTGTTCAAATTTTAAGAGCAAACTGACCAGGGGGGTGTTTCATAAAGCTGTTCGTAAGTTACGCACGACTTTACGCACGACTGGAACATGTTCTTGGGTGCTAATCAGATTCTCAATCATTTACATGTAGCATAAGAACATATCACCAGTCGTGCGTAAAGTCGTGCGTAACTTACGAACAGCTTTATGAAACACCCCCCAGTTTAGAAATCATAAGTGAATAGATTTATTTTATTTTTCTGAAATAACAAATTATGCTGAACACAATAAAAAAGAAATCTCCTCGCTTCTCTACTTATCTTTGGCTCAAAAATGTCATCAAGTTTACTCTCATGGCAAAGAACTTCTATCAAGGAATTTTCCTCAAAATTGGAAAGGCATTGCACTCAAATTGTATACTGAGGTTAAAGCGGATGTCATTAAAACTCATTACTGCAAAATTATTTTGAAACGATTGTGTATGAAGACGAATATTGCCGAAGGAATTAAAAACATTTATTTAATGTACTCAACATTCAATTTTTTTGTATGGGTAAAACAGGAGGCTTGTCGAAGTGAAGGAAAAGCGACATTTGATCTTGCATCATAGAAAACATTTGTTTTCAAAATCCTTTACAAATAATAAGAACAATGAAAAACAATTTAAAAATACAAATGCTCCCGGTGCACATGCAGGATATCCTGCAAGCTCGAATTATTCTCTTCCCCCACTTCAACAAGCCTCGGCTGTACACATACGCTTCACAACTTGTGCAGCATCCCCCCCCCCCCTCTCCTCCTTCTCTTCTAGATTCTCTATTGCCTCTCCTTCATCCACGGCCCCTTCCTCTTCCTCTACACCTCCAATGACATCCTCCAGCATGCTGGTAGCAGCATTATCCTCCTTGATGTCCTTTAAATTAAAAGAGATTTTTTTTTTTAAAGAGTTATCATCTAACAAACTTTGTCGAGATAAAATCAACTATGTAAAAAATATGTATAAATTGGGTATGTAAAACAAATTCATTTATGCAGATCGATATCTGAAAGATTCGTAACAAGCAACTACACGTTAGCTTGGGTGTGAGCGGGAATCTACCACTTCTGCCCTAAAAGTGTCAGGAACTGCATCCATCTTTTTGTAGGTCATGCTATAATGACCGGCACTAAATCTCACAGTAATTACAAAAACAGGTACAGGAACAAGATGCAAAATTGTTGTTCCTATATGTCCCTATAAATCTAATGGTCCTTCATGGCAAAACTGAGTTTAAATGGATTTGATTTGACATGATGAACTTATGCTATGTTGACATTGATTCATGTTTACTCAACAACAAAAAATGTGATGGACATCTCAGCTGCCTACAATAATATGTGACACAGGAAAGTAAACAGAGATAAAAACAGCTTTTTAAAAAAATTATTGGGACTTTTCAGTTTTAGTCCCACAATTATACTGATTCATAACCATGCATGTTATGGATTATTTTAATAAAATTACATTAAAAAACTGAAAAAGACTAAAGACTAAACCCAAACATTTCAGTTTTTCCCATAACTTTTAAAGTATTCTGCTTGCGATTCCTTTGTATGGCTATGTATGGATGATCTACTCATATCACAAATGTCACAATGACCTCCCAGAATTCCCAGCCTATTAAACTAACTAGAAAACTGGCCATGAATATTTTTTAATCAGGTATGACTTCAAAATTAAATATGTATGCTTACAAATCCTGCCTCTGTAAGCTCTAGATGCCGTCAACCACCTCTGTATCCGGCATCTCGAGGACTAGGGAGTCAATGAAAGACATTGGTGTTGCTGGTCTACCTCCTTCAGATATATATGGGGGGGAAATAAGAACATTTACAAAATACATATACACACAAATTGATAGCTTGGTTGAATTTTGTTTTTTGCTGTTTTGCTTAAACAGGTGCTTAGAATAAAATTAAAGGGCACAACACGAGTTTAAAACCAATGATGTTTGAACAAATAGATGAACTGACAACCAGAAAACATAATGCTGCACAGAGATAAAGATGCTTTTTGGCACTTCTGGAATATAGGAGGAAGTTCTCCATCTATCCCTGAAATAAACTTGATTAAAGGTACTATGTCCCATTTGCAGGCCAAAAAAATGAAAAAGTTAAATTCCAACTGCATTTGAAAGATAATACTAATTTAGAACTTCCCTAAAAAAGGTGGGGCTTGAAAATGTCTTCAAGTGGGAAAATAACGACTATTAGTTGTCAAATCGACTTTAGGGCTATAGAGCCCAAAAGTAATAGTCTTGATTTTCAGACAATTGTACCGAATGGTCATACGTTTTATGCTGCGCAAAGATTCAATCAGTTTAATCTTGGCCATCACAAGAAGTGGGTTATTGATGTAGACAAATGTTCACGTACCCTTTACAACTCTTTTCATGTATGTTATTACCAAAGAAGAAAAAAAAGCCAGTCAGTCACTCAATAGTGTCTGACAGTGAAGTCTAGCAAGTAAACGGTTTTCCTTGCATAATTTGAATATGAGGACACTGCTAACGTTTAAATTTCACAGATAGGACATACATGACATATTCATAATTCCTGCAAAGTTCTACAGCATTTGAGGTTGGCTGCAAAAGGGACATAGTACCTTTAAGATACCTTTACTGATCTGACATTATCATGGTTACAAGATATTTTGGCATATTTAAATTGACCTGTGCCGGACTTTTGACCCCTTAACCCCCAAGAAATAGTAATCAGGTAATCTTTACACTGTCATAAATACACATTCCATGTTTCTTTGCAGGAAATCACTACTTTGCCCATTCAACTGCACTTTATCAATTATTGACTTTTGGTTTCATGCTAATTACTATTCATCTCAAAACATAATATGGCTAATGGATTGTAACTTTATAATACGACAAGATTAATTGCAACAAAATTACCTGTTAACTTGCTTGACTTGAGGCTCATACTCGCGGAGCCTTTGATTCAATCTCCTGCCAATTGCGCTTACACTCTTCTCCAGTCCTTTCGGAGCCCTCGATGTCGTTGCTTCCTACTCCCAGGCATGGACATCCCTGTTTCTTTTCTTCACCTAGATTTTCTTTTATTTGAAAGGAAAAGTAAAGGATATAAATGTTTTTAAAATAATTGAAATTTAAAATAATTTTTTATTTAAACCTATGGTCTTTCTATCTACTTGGACCGAGTCTAAGTGACATAAAATTGAAACTGTGACAGAGATGAAATGATCAAAGTTGTGGGACCATATGTGTTTTTTATCAAAATAGACATCCATGTTGAAAATCTTGCCGGCTTTGCAGCCGTATTTTAAACTCTCACTGCGCATGACGTCATCTAAATCTCATCCCTCAAAATGATAATGAAGAAAAAACTGTGCACGAGCTACGAGTTCGTAATGACGTTATCAGTTTTTCCTTCATAATCATTTTGCCTTGCGCGTAGACTAGAAGGGATGAGATTAAGATGACGTCATACGCAGTGAGAGTTAAAAATACGGCTGCAAGATTTTCAACATGGATCTCGATTTTGACCCATACCGGTAATTTCATGAAAAGGGACTGTTACTGTTAGTGTTAAACGGATTATACAGTCAAGTTGGTATTGTAAGTGGAGCCGATATCGTTTAGCCTAGCTAGGCCCAATATTGGAGTATAAATGCATCCGCTAAAATCAAGTATTTGGGCATAAGTTTGGTAGTCAGATCCGTGCCACCGAGTTTGCAGAGCTGACCCTATGGTCGACTTCTGTCTCTAAATTAGAGAAGAGCCGACCCTACGGCCTACCCAAATCAGAGGCTAACGAGTAACAAACAAAAGAGCTCAAACATAGACCCTATCTAAACTAGAAGAATTATAATGGTCAATATGCTTGACTAGTTAAGCTCAGCTCAGGCACATGTTCCAATTGCAGAACCACCCACTGTCTGTATAGACAGACTACAGTCATTACAAGAATCTTATCTAGATCTAGAATAGATCTACCGATCTAGACGCTACTCTCTAGATCTAGACATGCTAGACTAGCTCTTCTTCTTCTTCTTCCAAGAAAAGTGCTGCTTCAAGGCCTTGACAAACCAATAAAGCTATCAAAAATACTGTCAAGGCCTTGGATTAGAGATTTATGTGCCTAAGATTAGGATAATGATTTTGTTAAAAGACGGTACGAAGTCGAGGGTGAATTTAGTGTAGTGCCGACTTTTTATCCTTAGGCCACACACCAAAAGACACACTTGGGACCGAGCAAATTTTGCAGACGATATCGGTCGGCAAAAATAACGAGGTCAAAACATGATTTAATGACACAATTTGATATAATTCTCCAAAAAATGTAAATATTAAATCATTACTAGTATAACAGGGACTCGAATACTGGTCATTTACACTTTACAAAGAAATACAGACGAAATTATATACATTTTAAAGTCCACTTACCCAAAAGATTGCAATGTTTTGCAGCGGCGGGAAGTGAAGTTTTATTCGCTGTTGACGTATGCAAACGATATGCAAATTTTTTATTTACATAAAGTCACTCTTACGCTAGGAGAGTCTTCGAAGATCTTTATGAAACGGAAAATACATTTTCACGGGAGTCTCTGGTAGCTTAAGAGAGACTTTCCATTATTTACACTAAGAGAGACTTTTAAGAGAGACTCTTTATGAAACACCCCCCTGATAATATTATTATATGAATAACTACACTGTCGCTCATATAGTTGGAATATTTGTTTTTACCCTCAACTTCCCCCTGGTCCCCATCATAAAAAATCCTCTGTACGGCCATGCATTTTGGCTCAAGGCATGGGCACACAGAGGACTTTTTTATGTTGGGGACCGGTGGAAATTCAATGAATTATTGAAAATCTAATGCATTTTCATTGTTTTTTCTTATTTGTGGGAACTGCCCCCTACCCTAGCACCCGCTGCCTACAGTCATAGTTCAGCGGAAAAGCAATGGCCTCGTAACTGTAAGGCCACAGGATCAAAACCGTGTCGATAATCTATATTAGTGCCCTTTTGTGGGGCATTAATCCTCATTACTGTAATTAATGACTTAATGACGTAGGTCCCCTAGTTGGTTGATAAGCATAGTAGCATACACATGCTTTATCAGTCACGCAAAATAAACACTGGCGAATTATTATTCAATACAATCTGAGAATGTTTACTAATATCTAGATCTGTTAGGAATAAATCATTGTCAACATAATTCCATAAATTGGGGTAAACAAAAAAATATTCCAATAGTGTACAAGTACAATACATCTATGGAAATGTGAGAAAATCTAGCGAAAATCATCCAATCACCGACGAAAAATCGAAATCGAACTGATAATACGAATATCTGAAATGCGGAAGGGTGGAACTTGGAAATAGCGTCACGTCGTCAAGCAAGAATCCTGGCAAGAATATATAGAACGGACGCGCGCGTACGCGTCCGTCTCAAGCTGTACGAGTATATCAAGGGCCCTTTTTCGATCCGAACCGACTAACTTAGGGTAAAGTTGAAATGATATCACCTTTTCTCGATTTGTTCCACGTAACTTGTTTATCTTTTTAATAGATGAGATGAATTAATATATCTAAATAATATTTCAAAGAACTTTAGCACATAATAGCTTATAATAAGCTAGAAACATTTGTCAAAATATTAGGGATACATCTTCGCTTCTGTAGAAGCACGTCGTCTCCAAAGTGTTAATAGATGTTTGTAGCATAATAATATATGTATGTCATATAGATGTATCGATATAAACAGTACAACATTAGATGTCGTCATGTAAATTCACTTCAAGTCATTTATATTTGTACAATTGCAGGGACCCCTCCCCCTGAAATGATGCTGTTGTTATTTAGCCACGAACCTTATTCCCTTTTCCCCTTTGTTTTTGTATTGACCGTTTTCACATGATGGCAATTTTGGTCGTCTAAACGATAGTCGTGTTAGCTACACCGACCAATTTACTCCCGGATATATCCAGGGTTAACGCACTAACACCAGGATAGCCTAAGTTGACGGTGTGGATGCTCTCACTTGGCACTTATGGTATATGTCACCTTTCACGTAGGTTATTAAATTTCGCGCGGCTTACATGCGGAAGGTGGGTTGAAGCCGACTCGTTCGGGCGCCACCACTTCCAGGGACGGAACCATAGGGGCGTGGGTACACACGCCCCCCCTTGATTGTTACACAAGAAATCCTGCCCGTTGTAATTTACCCACACACAGTCACGTCTACCGAGTGACACAGGCCCAGAAAGGAGGAATGAGAGGTGGGAAGGGAGGGGGGTGGGGGGGGGGGGTGATATGCATGTGACGGGAGTTGGGGAGGGGGTCCAGAACCGGCCGCCTCCGCTTTTCGAGTTCATGTAATGGTAGAGCATGTTTTCAAATTTCATATACATCCCATTTCACATTACTCCAAAGAGGTTAAAGGGTACATACCATACATAACCATTCTTTAAAGACTTGTCGATCTATGGCAGTTGAAATGTTCATTTGTAAAGGTCAAATGCTAGACCCCTACTGCAGTAAATTTACTAACAGTCCGCTCAGCTTTTCGAGCTTATATTATGGTAGTCGATCAATGTATTCAAATTACATTAGTTACATTTTACCCAATTTCAAAGTCATACTAGGAGAATCGTAGCCATTCTTACGAACCTTGTTTCCCGCGTAACGTTTTGAGCCCTCCTCTCTTTACATAAAACAATCAGCAAAAAGCGGGGGATTTAGTAAGCACACATTTACTTTAAGTTATTGCTTATCTCAGTTATTTGGCCATAACTACAAAATTAAGACATCTCGACGCTGTCACTCGACTTGTCCGCTATAGGAAGGAGCATTCCAATATTCGTCTAACCTTACCATGTACGGTATTAACTTTGCTCTCAAATAAATAATTAGTATTTTCAGGCTCAAAACTTTGGAACTCTCTTTCAGATCCAGTTAGAGTTATTCCCACATATAACAGTTTTAGTAGAGGGTTCAAAAAGAATTTAATACAATTATCTCCTGCAGGTTTAACTTTAACTCACATCTCCCCTGTTTCAAACTCTTTTTCTCTCTCTCTTCTTCTAATTTCTGTAGTGTGCAGCTTTGTTTGTTTATCTTCTTTTGTCATGTCATGTCTTATTTTGTCTTGTCTTGTCCTGTCATGTCTTGTTTATCTTGTCGTGTTATGAATTGTTTTGTCATGTCTTGTCTTTTCTATAATGTCAGTTTCCTTCCCTTTGTGTCCCGTTTTGTATTTCTGTTCTTTTTGTATAATTCGATAATTTAGATACTTTAAAAGGGTTTATGAACATTTGTTATTATGTTTTACTGTGATTATTAAGACACTTGAATGGATTATGGAAATTATGTTCATATTATATTTATTCTTGGGAACCTACCAAAACAAGCTATGCTTTCCAGTAGGTTCCTTTTTTATTTCATAATATTGAACTTACTTTGTCAACCATGTCATTTATTATGCAAACAATTAATATATTAAATCAATCAATCAATGTACGTACATTTTAAGAAGTGTCAGTAGAATACCTGGACTTTGATACATCTTCGTTTACTCACATTCGCCTTTCATACACTTCTAGGGTACCAAAGGCCTTCACATCAACGCATATTTGCAGACAAATCCTAAACCATATGTCACTCTTACGAAAGCCAACCCCCTCCCAGCCCCTAAGTTACTGTCACTGTTGTTTTACAATCGAAGCATCGTCAGCTGCCTCAAATATGGCAGCTTCACTAGCGTACTGGTTCGCCACGTGTGAAATCGGCATGCCATATATTGCACTCATCTCAGCAAACCGACATTCAGTTTAGGGTAGGTGTAGGGAATTGGAGACCACCAAACTTGAACCCATCACTGTATGTCCGTGTTGGCTTCAATCTTGCTGTAGAGCCTTTGACAACACTACTGCATATATAACCAATCCATTTCGAAGACTAAAATGCGTTATTTCTCCGAGAAAATTGGCAAAATTGACCAAGGTAAGCAATTTTAATCGTAATATTTTCCTCTGATACACAAACACAATTTTCACTGAATGTTGTGGTGTATGCATATATTTAGTGGTGGCTCTAAAAAAGTAGCTTTAGAAGGAAGTTTGTAAAGTGTGCCAACCATCACAGATAACGTATGGCCATTGTGTGTTGTGAATGGGTGTTACAATGCACATTATGAATGGTGTCTGATCAGAAATGTGTGCAGGCAATGGGGACACCAGGTCCAAGATGGGGGTCGTTTGTTGTGGATGTTAAGTATGCCGAGGACAGTCAATGACCCGATGCCGGTTGGTTAATTGTCCATGTACAGAAATATTTTCGGCCACAAACAAAACATTGCAAATTGTACATATTGCAAAAGAATATAATGTCGAATAAAGTAACTAATCGAAAACATCAAACAGGAGGATTGACAAAGTAAGCAAAGCTTGATAGCATGACTACCCTCAATGGATACACAATAATACGAATATGATGGAACAATTATAGGAAAAAGGGAAGAGAGAGAGAGAGAAAGAGAAAGAGAAGAAAACAGAAAGAGGGGTGTACATCAAGATTCACAGATGTATGTGGAACAATGTAGTTGGATGCCAATTTGATATATGAAGATGAAAAAAGAAGATGCACATTTGATTATTGGGTCGCCAACTTGGGATGTATTATATAATGAGAAGACTCACGAGATTTCTGGACAATATCAATCAAAATGTGAGATCAGCGAGCTGGTTTATATAAACTGTAAACCTTTGTTTGTATACAAAACAGGTTTTGGGAGTATCCCAAGTAGGCCACATAATTTTAAAATCGTTTCAAACTAACAGTAAGTTCATTGGCTGCATGTATCTCTTTCAACAAGTGTTTGAACTAACTATAACAATCTAATTTTTATTCAAATCGTACTTAAAATGTCTTGATTTGTAACTGTCCCTTATTACCTACACATCTAGGTAATGAGAAACCCATATTGCTCCGATTGTCTCATTTTCGCTCGCTGGAACATTGCCAGCACAAACCACAGACCTCTACCTCATGGACGGATCATCGCCCATTCCCATTCACTATACGTTACGTACTAAAAGGCTGTATTGTCTGACCGTTCATGAATATTCATGTTTTTGCTTACCTCGGCAAAATGTTTGCTTTTACTAAACGGAAAAAATTACGGTAGGGGGTTGGATGAAATGGACATAATTAACCAAGCAGAAGTGATCTATGATAATTCATGCTTCTTATTCTTTGTGTGCTTGACCTATAATCTTAAAATCGCTTGGCAAACTGAGTCCAAAGTTTGACTTGTTTCACATGTGTATTATAGGCAATGACGAGCTTGCAACCTATTTTGATCAAATTACGGTGGGTGAACTTTCAAAAGTCAATTGGACATGAGGGTTCCAATGAAAGAGCTAGTGATAACGTAAGTCGGGGTGGATGTGCTTTTCGTTTAAATAAAAAATGTTTTTTTTTTTTTAACGATTTTGTTTGGGTACAATTCCATAGGCTAACATGTTAGGCTGCTGGCTCTGACGGTAGGGGGCGTTGTCAAATGAGACTAAACGGAGCTATATGTTTGGTGATGATGTCATTAATCATTGTTATCTTATTAATCAGTTACATCATGACCACAATGTTGTTACCAAATAAAGAGAAGAAGTTACTGAAGAGAATACGAAACTTTCTGTATGTGTAACATTTTTCATGTTTATGTAAATTATGCAAATGTGCTTAAGGGTCTCCAATTCCCTGCACCTACCCTATGCGTTGAAATTTAGTTTAAATGCATCGTTTAACAATGTTTCAAGTTTTACAAATCTCAGTTGATGTGATATGGTGTAATAATGCAACCCTAAACAAATTGCGCTTCAAAATAATCATGAAGTGCCTCAAAAGAGTAAAAATCTTTGAGCTACCGGTTTGACCATACTCATTTTCCCCTAATTAACTGTGGTGTAATAAAAACGGTTGGGAAAACAGGTTTTTGAAGTTTCGATTTCCAATCATAAATATCTTGATAATCAGACAAGCGATTGGATTGTAAAAGTCATGGGATTCCTGACTGAACTAAAGGTTTTTCAATTTTGATTGCAGCATGATTTAAATCCAGGGTTTTGTTTAGAATCTGAGGCAACGATACCCAATCCCTTTAACCCTAATAAGGCCGGGCTATTTGAAGTCTTACTACGGCCGGGGGGGGGGGGGGGGGGGCATTATGCCCCCCCCTAAGATCTCGGCCGTGAAACGGCCGATCTCCGCGAAAATTTGCACGCATGTCAAGTGAAGTGTATAGAACAATATGATAATTTCAATTTTTTGAAAAAAATCACTCATTTGCATATTTATGGTAATTTATGCAAATAACGTCATAAAATCACATTTTTACCCATAAATCATATATTATTCATATTTAAGCATTCTTTTTCACTACATATATTCATTAGACCATTTGGAACAATAATACGACAACAAAAATAGGAAGAGCCAGCTTATTCCTTATGTTATCTCTTGTTTTGATAATTTCTTATGTATTTCATTGTTTTTTTAACTTATTTATGTTATTGTTTTTTTTTTCTTTCATTTCTTCCTACAATTCAACTATTTTGACTCCCAAAACAACCACCTAAACTTTAAACAAGACCCAATAACCAATGTTTGATCTATTTTTAGGAAAAATGACATTTCCATATGTTTTGTACACAAATCACAAAAATGAGCGATTTTCGGGCTGACATGCAAAGACAAAAGGTCACGTGACCTTGCAACTATAGGTCCGATTTTTTTTTTTTTTTTTAAAGATGCGCAAGACTCTAAAGAAAAAAGTCAGCGAGCGGCGAGGCGCCATCCATATGCGTTCTCGAACAATCAGAAAAATCGTGGAGGGGGGGGGGCATAATGGCCCCCCCCCCGGCCTTATTAGGGTTAAAGTACAAATACTATATACAATGCATGAAAAACGTATAGGAAATATCGGTCGTCCCTGTTTCTTACCTTGGCCAATTGAATAGGAGCGTTGCCTTTGTTCTGCATCAGATATTGCCTCCTCCAACAGAGATTCCAGATTCTTTCCTGTATTCACGTCTTCTACCGGAGTTTCTTTACCAAGACATGCAACAGATAATATGAATTTAAAGAAGAAGAAGAAGAAGAGGAAGAAGAAGAAGAGGAAGAAGAAGAAGAAGAAGACAAATAGAAATAAAAGGATATTGCGATAACTTCATTACATAACTTGTAGATTTTAGAAAAAACTATAAATAGATAATTTGAATTACAAAACAACATTTGTATTCAGACTGTAAGATTCAGATTCTTATTGATTTATTCGTAAACATGGACATGGAGAAAATGGCCTCCATTAAAATAATAAATCTCGTAAACAAAGTACCAGTATACACGTTAAAAAAAAGATAAAGATTAAACTTTTAAACACATATACATATTTGACTTTCGGCTCAATCTCTTTCTCAATCTCTTTCTCCCTCATTCTACTGATATAATTTCCTTTTTCAATCATTCATTTTCCCTTTTTTGTATCTTTCTTTCTGTTTGCCTTCTACTATCTTCCTCCATTTTTTCTTCTTGTTTAATCCCCCTCCCTAAATCTAAAGTTTCTTAGCTACATATTTGTTTATTTATTGATTTCTAAGCATACTTTGTTCATGTTATATTGTAAAACAGCATCTGAAGAACTAACATTTCAACAAGCTCTGCTTCTGGTTAGTTCTTCTTTTCTCGTGTTTCTTGTATGTTATATGTGTCGTTTTATTGCTTGCTTTTTGTAATATAATTATTAATTGTATTATGTTTTGCATGAAAAATAAAATCATTTTAATAATTTGAAATAAGAACATTAACAATCGGTGGCTGACTTAATAACATTGAATACATAATGATAATTTCATGACCTTCCGTTGTTGGAAAGCAATATATTTTGACAATGGGTATGAACAATAACTGCTATTACGAATGCGTGCAAACATGCAAGAAGCAGAGAAACAGTAGCTTGCTCGCGTGTACAAACAACTATAACAATAGCGTGCATGCAGCCTTATGTCAGGCTATGAGTTAACACTATGCTATAGGTGTTCAAGACAAATGACTCTGAACCTAAAAAAAGGATATCCAATAATATTCCAGTAACAACTCTCAATACCGATTTTGAAAAGATCTGTATTTAAGAATATCGCTTTTTCTATTGATATGTTACCAAGCCATTATTTTGTAAGTTTCGAAAAATGTATGTTGTTCAAATTATGTCATGCATTGCGAAAAGGAATGCCTGTGAATGTATGAATGAATGTTCTGAAAATTGTGTATCAGCCTCTCGTCACCTGTTTCGTCATTTTCAGCAGAGATGACACATCCGTCTGGTTTTATAATCGGTTTCCGTTGGTCCGCTGCTTCTGCCATTTAAATCAGATGAGAATTGAATAATTAAAGTATTACAGAAATATTATATAACTTTTACAAATATTGTTTTAATTTATTTAAAAATCAAGGGTAGTTACAATTACACTATAGGATTGCACGGAGAGATAGAGAGAGAGAGAGAAGGGGGAAGGTGGGGGTTAATCGTTCTCCAACAAGATTAACAGTTCAACTCTACTCTCAGCCAATCACGCCAATGCGCGCTGCATCTTCCTACCGATAACTATGATAACGTAGTTGTGGACATGACATAATTTTCACTTTACTGATTCTATAAACTAACGCAATTTCAGTATCTAATACCCGCTTTTTTCAAGTCCTTACGGATCACACAAATTCACGGACCTTTCTCGGATCTTTACGATTTGACATTTTTTACGATCGATTTAAAAGTTGTTACGAGTTACTACAAGCTAATTATGGTTCATTACGGATTATAACGAGTTATTACAATGGTTTTACGGCAAAATTCCATGATTTTGAACGAGTATTCACGGATAACTACAAGCAACTAAAGTGTTATGCCCCCTTCACATACACAGATTTCTCTTACAAGTCCTTACGGATCGCACAAATGCATTGATCTTTCACAGATCCTAACGATTTGGCCAATTTTACGAACGATTTAAGAGTTGTTACGAGTTATTACGAGCTATTAACGGTTTAATAAGGATTATTATGAGTTATAACGGTGTAGTTACGTCAAAATTCCACAATTTTTTACGGGTTGTCACGGACATATAGCTCCATTTAGTCTCATTTGACAACGCCCCCTATCGTCAGAGTCAGCAGTCTAACATGTTAGCCTATGGAATTTTACCCCCCCCCAAAAAAATCGTTAACAATTCATTTTTTGTATAAACGAAAAGCACATTCACCCCGAAGTACGTTATTACTAGCTCTTTCATTGGAACCCTCATGTCCCATTGACTTTTGAAAGTTCACCCACCGTAATTTGATCAAAATAGGTTTCAAGCTCGCCATTGGCTATATAACACATGTGAAACAAGTCGAACTTAGGACGCAGTTTACCAAGCGATTGTAAGGTTTTAGGTCAAGCACACGGATAAGAAGCATGAATTATCATAGATCAGTTCTGATCGGTTCATTATGTCTATTTCATCCAACCCCCCACCGTAATTTTGTCATTGAAGATAAGCAAACATTTTGCTGAGGTAAGCAAAAACATGAATATTCATGATCGCCATGCACTAGTCGATTATTTACAGAGGGGTGCAAATGTGCACCACCCCGTGCACCACATCAAACTCCCCTACTTTAAGTCAAGTATTTCATTGTATTATGTAGTTTGGTAGGTTTATTTTAATAAATGTTTAATTATCAGATATCAAAGATAATTTAAAGATATGGAAAATGTTCTTGTATTTTATATTTAGCAAAGCAATCTCACATACAAATTCTCTACCAAGTGTCGTCTAATCCGCCGATTGTCGTCTGCTATAAACGTCCAGCGAGCAAAAATGAGACAACCGGAGCAATATGTAACTACGAGCAACCAACTTGTTAGTTACGACCTGTTTACGTGTTGTTACAAATCGTTACGAGTTAGTTACAAGTATTTACGAGTCCTTACGGTTTTTAGCCAAAACGTTACAATTGAAAATGAAGTGTTCAAATTTGCAGCTTTTATACCTTTCCCCAAATCGTAAAACAATTCATAAAAATACGTAAAGTACTCATAAATTCACGTAAATTACTTGTAACTTCACGTAAAGTGCACGTAATAACCCGTAACTATCGTACCACGACCCGAATGAAATCATAAACAACACGTAATATCCACCTGCTCAAGAGAAAGAAGAGGAAATCCGAAAGGAAATGGAGAAAAACAAATCTAAGAGCTGATCGCGACATTTTTGTTTGTCATGAATGGATGAACTTAATGCTGCTATAGTGAAATCAAAGAGTAGCTATTTTACTAATCTGCTGCTTGAAGCTAACTGTAAAACTATGTATGCTACTATACATTTACTTCTTGGTACATCTAAAAAGATCCTCCCTTATTGTGATGATCAGACAGATCTAGCAAACAAATTTGCAGGGTTTTTTATGAGAAAATCTCTAAGATTAGGAATGTTCTAGATGAAAAGGAGCAGGGTCTTCAAACTTCTGGTATCGTTCAGTCCATGGATAAACATCAATGTGAGACTGGTTTCTCCATGTTTGTTGATGTCTCTGCATCAGATATTAAAACGATTATTGCTAAATCAGCGAATACATTTTGGTCCCTGGACCCAATGCCAACGTGGCTTGTTAAGGAAAATATTGATGTATTGGTTTCCTCATTTGTTGCATTAATTAATTCCTCTTTGAGGAGTGGTCTGTTCCCTGACAAGTGTAAAGAAGCTATTATATCACCCTGTCTCAAGAAATCAACTTTGGACTCTCTCGTGTTGGCAAACTATAGACCTGTGTCTAATCTTGCATTTCTTTCTAAAGTGCTCAAGACTATTGTATCGAAACAGTTAGTTAAATATCTGGACCGTTGTGATCTGCATGGAGTGTTACAATCTGTATATAAAGCAAATCATAGTACAGAGTCAGCATTACTCCGAGTCAAGCATGATCTTCTGTTAACAATCGATAAGTGAGAAGGTGTAATAATGGTCATGCTTGACTTGAAGTCTGCCTTCGATACCATTGATCATTCAGTGTTGTTGCGTCGCTTGCACTCAGATTTCTTTTTGTCTGGTACCGTACTTGACTGGTTTCAATCATACTTAGAGGGTCGATCATTTGCAGTATCCATTTGTAATCAATTGTCTCATAAACTTAGTTTGAAATATGGTGTTCCTCAAGGTTCCGTATTGGGGCCTCTGTTATTTACGATGTACTTGAGACCACTTGGTGATATCTTGAGGAATAACGGTGTTGAATTTCATTTATATGCTGATAATGTTCAGTTGTATTATTCATTTAACCCCAAATCTTCAAGTAGTCTCCAGAATGCAATATTATTGATAGAGAAATGTGTTAGTGAAATTAATGTATGGATGATAAAGAACAAATTACTCATGAATGAACAAAAAAACAAAGTCTCTTTTAATTATTTCTTCTAGACTTAGACATTATTTACCGGATCATGTTCATTTGTTACTTGGCGATGCTTTGGTTGACCCCTCTGAATCAGTCAGAACTCTAGGTGTTGTACTTGACTCTTCTTTGACCATGTCTCAACAGGTTACTTCACTGTGTAAGTCTTTAAATTCTCATTTGTATAACATATCTAGGATCAGAAGGATGCTAACTGATGAGGCATGCCATCATGCTATTCGCTCTCTTGTTTTAAGCCGTCTTGATAATGCCAACTCCCTCTTGATTAATATAAATGTTTCGGATATCGATAGACTTCAACGAATCCAGAATCGTGCAGCCCGTATTATTTCAAATGCAAGAAAATATGATCATGTGTCTCCCTTGTTAAAACAACTACACTGGTTACCTGTTCATAAGAGAATAATGTATAAAGTTTCATAATTTTGTTTATAAATCCATGTATAACCTTATCCCATCCTATATTTCTAGTCTGTTTTGTCCCATCCAGCAATCAAGATACGCATTACGTTCAAGGTCAGACCCCCTTCTTCTGAAAATCCCCCGCATCAATTCGAAGAAGGGTCAACAAAATATACTTTTAACATACTTTATCCCTTTAAACATTCGTTCTTGCACCTCAGTCGCATCATTTAAGAGAAATTTAAAAACTCATTTGTTTTCTTTTTAATTGTTATTTTTTAGAGTGTAATGCACTTGGAGAGTATATCACTATTCTGTTTTTATTTTAAAATGTTAAGCGCCTTGAGCATGTTCTTGTAAAGGCGCTATATAAATACCAATATGTATGTATGTATGTAAGCACTCGTAATAATCCGTAAACAAATCCGTAAACAAATC
Source organism: Strongylocentrotus droebachiensis (assembly GCA_035222895.1). NCBI lineage: Eukaryota > Metazoa > Echinodermata > Echinoidea > Camarodonta > Strongylocentrotidae > Strongylocentrotus > Strongylocentrotus droebachiensis. The sequence goes on along the minus strand of JAVYIG010002000.1, from coordinate 80,102 downwards.
GTAAACCATGGATAGTCAAACTACGGATAGTCAACATGTTCGAAACGTCGAGCCACTTCCGTCATCCATCCTCTCTAATCGGCGCTACAGTTCTCCTTAGAACTATATGCTAAGAAAGATAACCAACAGTCTTTTTCAATACTACACCAACAGTCCTTTTCAGGACTACACACCCTCAAGAAAGATTACCGAGATTCCATTTCGGGACTTCTCAATCTTCCCTCTATCTCACATGGTGCAAATGCAATCCTACTGTATACCCATAACAAATCGTTAAAAACAATTGTTACGAGTCATTTACAGATTCTTTAGTTGTTTATACCCCCTTCACATACACGGATTTTTCTTACAAATCCTTACTGATCGCACAATTAACGGATCTTTCACGGATCCTTAGCTTTTTGCGGTTTATTACAGATAACTACGAGCAACTAACGTGTTAGTTACGACCTGTTTACGTGTTGTTACTAATAGTTACGAGTATAAAGTTACGAGTATTTACGAGTCCTTACGATTTTTAACCAAAAAATAATAACTGAAAATGAAATGTTCAAATTTGCAGCTTTTATACGTTTCCCCAAATCGTAAACAATTTGTAAGCAAACGTAAAGTATACGTATCTATTCGTAAAGTACTCGTAATTACACCTAAAATGCTCGTAATATCCCGTATCAATCCGTAAAGCCATCGTAAAATGACCCGAATAAAATCGTAAACAACACGTAAGCACACGTAACCATCCGTACACTGCTCTCAATAATCCGTAAACAAATTGTAAACTAACCGTAACGAATTGTTACACAAATCTGTTACGAGTCATTTACGGATTCTTGCGAGCAATTTACGGATGATCACGTGTTGTTGCGAGCGGTTTACGGACAAATCAATCCGTGGACAATCGTAAGAAGATTTTTGACATGTCAACAAATTTGCCTCTCCTTTCACGGATCCTTAAGAGTGTCTACGAGTTGTTGCAAGTTGTGACGAGTTATTGCGAGTTGTGACGAGTTATTTACGGATACCAGCGAGTTATTTACGGATGCTTGTGATTGACTTCGAGTTGGCGATCCATTAGGACTCGTAAGAAAAATCAGTGTATGTGAAGGGGGTATTAGTTACAACCTGTTTATGTGTTGTTACGAATATTTATGAGTTAGCTACGAGTATTTACGAGTTCTTACAATTTTAAGCTAAATAATAACCACTGAAAATGAAGTATTCAAATTTGCAGCTTTTATACCATTCTCAAAATCGTTAACAATTTGAAAGAATACGTAATGTATACTTATCTATTCTTAAAGTAATCGTAAATACACTTTAAGTGCCTTGTATAACCTCTCGAAATCCGTGAGGCCATCTAACATGACCATAATTAAATTGTGTTGTTTCGAGGGGTTTAATATACTTACGGATTGTTACGAGCTATTTACAGAAAAATCAATCCGTGGACAACCGTAAAAAGATTGTTGACATGTCAAAAAAATTGCCTCTCCATTCACGGATACTTAAGAGTGTTAAAGTACAAAAGATAATTATCAGATGTGAAAATGGAGCACTTCTTACACCTTCAAAACGAGGCACTTACCAGGGAAAAAAAAGCACTTATGAAGATCAAAAATGGGCATTTGTCGATGAAAATGGGGGCCCTATCTGATTTTTAAGGGGGCCTTTATATGAGGTGAAACAAGCTATTCATGAAAAGGGGATTGGTCCCTTATTAAAAAGGAAAAAGGGCACACATCATTGTTAAAAGTAAAATTATCAAAGATGAAAAGGGGATGTAGCAACTCGTAGCAACTCGCCACCTTATGGAGAGTGCAGCGCGAGCTTGTTATGAGTAATGCAAATCTATTACGAGTGTAAAGCAGGGCTCCCACTTAGCCGAGTTGGAACCTCGAGTTGTGGCGAGCTTGCGCGATCTTATGGCAAGCCGTTTTATTATTAATTGATATCAATAAATCAATTCTTGTTATCAAGAAATAATTTTATGTTGTAAAGCAATGGTAATTCTTGATATCAAGAACTTGATTTCGTGACATCAGGGATTCGATTTCGTGAAATCAAGAATTGAATTCTTGATATCAAGAAATATGTTTTAATGATAAAACTGCTTGCCATAAGATCGCGCCAGCTCGCCACAACTCGAGGCTCCAACTCGGCTAAGTGGGAGCTCTGCTTCAAGTTACAACGAATCAGTGAAAATGTTAAACATGTTCATCATTTTGGAACTGCTCGCGATTTCAAGGAGAGTCGTGGAATGTTGTAAAGAGTTACGCCGAGCCGTACCAGGTTGTCGCGAGTTATCCCGAGTTACAAGAAGAGCTTTCGCGAGTAATTGCGAGTGCCTCTTTGAGGCAACTCAACACAACTCGCCTTATCTCGCTAATACAACTCGGCTAGGTGGGAGCTCTGCTTAATACCCCCTTCACATTCGCGGATTTTTCTTACGAGTCCTTACGGATCGCACAAATTCACGGATCTATCACGGATCCTTACGATTTGGCCATTTTTACGACCGATTTAAGAGTTGTTACGAGTTATTACGTGTTACTACGATACACTTACGGCAGAATTCCACGATTTGTTACAAGTTGTCACGGATAACCACGGGCAACTTACGTGTTAGTAACGACCTGTTAACGTGTTGTTACGAATAGTTAAGAGTTAGTCATGAGTATTTACGAGTCCTTACGATTTGTAACCAAAAAATAACAACTGAAAATGAAATGTTCAAATTTGCAGCTTCGATACCTTTTCCCAAAACGTAAACGATACGTAATACTACTTAAAGTATACGTATCTATTTGTAAAGTACTCGTAACTACATGTAAAGGGCTCGCAATAACTTGTAACAATCCGTAAAGCCATTGTAAGACGACCCAAATGAAATCGTAAACAACACGTAAGCACTCGTTATAATCGGTAAATAATCCGTAAGTAATCCGTAAATAATCCGTAAACAAATCGTAAACCAACCGAAACAAATCGTTAAAGAAGTCTTTACGAGTCATTTACGGATTCTTGTGAGCAGTTAACGAATGGTAAAGTGTGGATGCGAGCAGTTTACGATACTTACGGATTGTTACGACCTATTTATGAGTTATTTACGGACAAATAAATCCGTGGACAATCGTAAGAAGATTTTTGACATGTCAAACAAATTGCGTCTCCTTTCACTGATCCTTATGAGTGTCTGCGAGTTGTTGCGAGTTGTGACGAGCTATTTGCTGATACCAGCGAGTTATTTACGGATGCTTGAGATTTACTACGAGTTGGCGATCCGTAAGGACTCGTAAGGAAAATCCGTGTATGTGAAGGGGGTAAAACGGTTTATTACGGATTGTTACGAGTTAATACAATGTATTTACGGCAAAATTCCACGAGTCGTTACGAGTTGCCACATATAATTACGATCATCGTACAGGCAATTTACGATCTGCTTACCTGTTGTTACGAATAGTTACGACTTACAAGTATTAACGAGTCCTTAGGATTTTGCAGCTTTTATACTTTTCCCCAAATCATAAACAATACGTAAGGATACGTAAACAATACGTAAGAATACGAAAAAAAATACGTACAAATATTTAAGGTATACGTATCAATCCGTAAAGCCATCGTAACATGACCCCGAATGATATCAAAAACAACACGTAAGCATTCGTAATAATCCGTAAACAATCCGTACGCAAATCGTAAACTAACCGTAAAATATAGTAAACAAAATTGTTACGAGTGATTAACGGATTCTAGCGAACAGTTTACGGATGGCTATGTGTTGTTGCTAGCTCTTTACGATACTTGCGGATAGTTACAAGCTATTAACGAGTTATTTACGGGAAAATAAATTTGTGGACAATTGTAAAAATATTTTTGACATGTCAAGAATGTTGCCTCTCCTTTCACGGATCCTTACGAGTGTCGGCGAGTTGTTGGAAGTTATGACGAGCTATTTACGGATACCAGCGAGTTATTTACATATGCTTGCGATTGACTATATGAGTTTGCGATCCGTATGGACTGGTAATGAAAATATGTGTATGTGAAGGGGGTATTAAGGATCAATGAAAAGAGAGGTAAATGTTTTGACATTTCAAAAATCTTCTTACGATTGTCCACGGATTCATTTTTCATGAAAAACTCGTAAAAATCCCTAAATATCGTAAACCGCTTGCAACACATATAAGAATCTGTAAACGACTCGTAATCATTTTGTTATTGATTTGGTACAGTTAGTTAACGATTTGTTAATACCCCCTTCACATACATGGATTTTTGTTACGAGTCATTAAGGATCGCACACTTTCACAGATTCTTACAGATTCTTACGATCTGGCCTTTGTTACGATCGACTTAAGAGTTGTAACACGTTATTACGAGCTATTTACGGTTTATTACCGATTATTTCAAATTAAGATGCATTTACGGCAAAATTCTATGATTTGTTACAAGTTGTCACAGAAAAATATGAGCAACTAATGTTTTCGTTACGACCTGTTTACGTGTTACGATTCTTAGCAAAAAAATAACAACTGAAAATGAAGTGTTCGAATTTGTAGCTTTTACACCTGTCCCCAAAACGTTAACGATTCGCAAGAAAACGTAAAGTATTTATTTGTTAAGTACTTGTTAATACATGTAAAGAGCTCGTAATAACCTGCAACAATCCGTAAAGCTATCGTTACACGACACACATGAAATTGTAAACAACATGTAAGCATCTAATATAATATCGCTAGTGATATTCGTTTGTCTCGCAATGTATGGTCAACAAGGGGTCTAAAAGATCACGGCTTTTCGTGCGCCGCTGCAACACTTCGTCAGGTAATACAATATAATGTAAGCAAGCGTGTTTTATACTTTAGAGCGGATCCGTCGGTCAAATAATTCGATCAATAATTAAAACAATAACGGGCAAAGCCTCTGGCCGAAGCACACGGGTGCTAAACAAATAAGCGGGCCGCTGGCTCGGTACGGGCCTGCTTGACGGTGAATGTCATTGTGACGCAAAGTGGGCCAGGGAGGAACCGAAGCACGCCAAAACTTGTTTTGATGATTTTTTATTTCTCGCCCAGTTGAAAGATAATACATTGAAGAATAACTCAGTCAAATATTTAATTCCGATATTCACAATAAGGGTTTAAATTTACTCCTTCAATCAACAACATCTTACATATTCACAGTTTTTGTGCAAAAGTGACTTATTATATAAATCTTTCAATTTAACATAACATTTGTTAAAGTTATTAATACGACATTTCTCTCACATACTCCTGATTTCACTGCAATAATGGGTTAAAAATTGATAGAAACACAATCTTCATAATATATTATAGGGCAATTCACTGAAAATGGACTACATAGATGTCTGGATTTTCAGGGATTTCCGCTTCAATGTTATTACCAACATATTTCTGATGTCTAAGCTTTAAGTTGATAGCAGAATCGGCTGTCCGATTCTGCCCGTTATTATGTTATAGCCGATTTTCCTTGCAACATTGCCCCGAAAATGTGTTTAGTTTGGTCCGCAGCTGATTCATGAAGGATTCGCGGTCATAAATCACATAGTGTGCGGGCGCGTGACACTTGTTTTTACACCGCGGACCAAAATAAACACTGTATATTAGCAGGTTCACCTCTAGTTTCAACGAATCAGCGAAAATGTTGAACATGTTCAAATTGTCACTGATTCCTTGTTACTAGAGGTGAATTCGTTGTTACTCGAGGTGAACTCGCTTAAACTCGTAATACACTCTTATTACTCGTAACAAGCTCGCGCGGCACTCTTTAAAACTCGTAGAAACTCGCCACCTTATGAAGAGTGCAGCGCGAACTTGTTACGAGTAATACGAGTGTATTACAAGTGTAAGCAAGTTCACCTCGAGTTACAACAAATCAGCGAAAATGTTGAACATGCACGTTCAACATTTTCACTGATTCGTTGTTACTCGAGGTGAATTCGTTGTTACTCAAGGTGAACCTGCTTTACCACTCGTAATACACTCGCATTACTCGTAACAAGCACGCGCTGCACTCTTCATAAGGTGGCGATTTTCTACGAGTTATAAAGAGTGCAGCGCGAGCTTGTTACGAGTAATGCGAGTATATTACGAGTTTAGGTGAGTTCACCTCGAATTACAACAAATCGGCGAAAATTTAGAACATGTTCAAAATGTTGGAACTGCTCGCGCCTTCGAGGAGAGTCGTGGAATGTTGTAAAGAGTTACACTAAGCCATACCGAATTATTGTGAGTTATCCCGAGTTACAAGCTAGAGCTAGTGCCTCTTTGAGGCAACTCACCACAACTCGCCATAACTCGCTATTACAACTCGGCTAATACCCCCTTCACATACACGTATTTTCCTTACGAGTCCTTAGAGATCGCCAACTCGTAGTCAATCGCAAGCATCCGTAAATAACTCGCTGGTATCCGTAAATAACTCATCACAACTCGCAACAACTCGCAGACACTCGTAAGGATCCGTGAATGGAGAGGCCAATGTTTTGACATGTTAAAAATCTTCTTACGATTGTCCACGGAATTTATTTTTCCGTAAATAGCTCGTAACAATCCGTAAGTATCGTAAACCGCTCGCAACCACACGTAACGATCCGTAAATTGCTCGCAAGAATCCGTAAATGACTCGTAATACATTTCTAAAACGATTCGCCAGGGTTAGTTTACGTTTTGTTTACGGATTATTTACGGATTATTACGAGTGCTTACGTGTTATTTACGATTTCATTCGGGTCGTGTTACGATGGCCTTACGGATTGTCACGGGTTATTACAAGTACTTTCCGATTAAGGGGAAAGGTATAAGAGCTGCAAATTCAAACACTTCATTTTCAGTTGTTATTATTTGCTTAAAATCGTAAGGACTCGTTAATACTCGTAACTAACTCGTAACTATTCGTATCAAAACGTGAACAGCTTGTAACTAACACGTTAGTTGCTCGTAGTTAGCCGTGATGACTCCTAACAAATCGTGGAATTTTGCCGTAATAACTCGTAATAATCCGTAATAAACTGTAAGTAGCTCGTAACAACTCTTAAATCGATCGTAAAAGTGGCCAAATCGTAAGGATCCGTGAAAGATCCGTGAATTTGTGCGATCCGTAAGGACTCGTAAGAAAAATCCGTGTATGTGAAGGGGGTATAAGTGGGAGCCCTGCTTTAGTAGCTCCTAATAACTCGTAACAACTCTTTAAAAAGTCGTAAAAGTAAATGGTCAGAATCTGTGATAGGTCCGTGAATTTGCGTGATCCGTAAGGACTCGTAAGAAAAATGTGTGTATGTGAGGGGGGGGGGTTAGAGTGGATGTGAAGGAGGTATAATACTATGCAATAGGTGTTAAAGATGAATGATCCTGAACCTGAACCAAGGATATCCAGAAATATTCCAACAGCAACTCTCAACACCGGTTTTGGAATGATCTCTACTTTAGATGATCGTTTTATGTTACCAGGCCATTGGATTGTAAGTTTCAAAAAAACAATTGCGTTTAAATGTGATAAAGAAACTTCCACATGATATTACAACAATGTATTTAAAGTTGCGAATGAATGTTCTGAACATTCTGTATAATCATTCCGTTACCTGTTTCGTCACCGTTTGAAGAGTTGTCGTAAGTGTTTCCTGTGTCATTGATTTTTGGTGGAGCATCTGTAAATCAGATAAGAATGAAATAATTAAACCTCAGAGTAATATTGAAATAAATTGTAAAAGTATTTTTAATTGATTTAAAGATCAAGGGTAATTACATTTGCATTAGGGGTTGCACAGAGAAAAGTGATAGAGAGATGGACTGGTTAGTGTTATTTGATCTCCAGTAAGAGAATCACAGTTTTAATGTACTCTCAGCCAATCACATTGCAAGGCATACATCTATGTGAGGTAAAGTGCATATTTACTGAGTATCCCCAACTACACTGTCTACTGTCGTGGTTTAGCGGAGATGTCACCGGACTGTTGATCGCATGGTGCACAGTCCGATTTCCACCGCGGCACTAATGTATTTTTGAAATATTTTAATCTACATTTGCCATACTCCACCTAGGTGAGGTAAATGGGTACCTGGCCTAGGAACAAATTTGTTCCAATTCCTAAGCACCTTTCCGGTTAGAAATGACAATTATACCGGGAAAAGGCGACTTTGAATGACAAAAATCGACTAGCTGTGTACTAAGGGTGACAGCACTGTTCTTTTGAAGAGATTGGTCATTAATTTCATCTTGACTGCATTTGGTATAAGTCCAATAGAAAAAATACATTAGTTTAATTATTACATTTGTGTAACTTGTAAATTCGAGCAAAAATTATACAATTTGATGAAACTTGACGATACAAAATTAACCCACTCAGGACCCCGAGAACATCATAATTCAGCTGATGTTTCAGTGACGTCACAAGATGAACAATAGGCCGCTCAGTTAAAATGGTTTACGGCGGTGCGCGATGCAGTTTGCGTGCAATTCACATGTATTGCATTGACTCTTGAGTACGTACCTATCCATACCCAACATACGTTGCTGACCTTCATTAAAATCCTCTGGAAGTATCGATATGGACGAAAACTATTTTATTTGAGTTTTGAGGAGATATTAGAAAGAAGTACCTCGGACAGCGGCAACGGCAATGGAGATTTGGAAGATCTCTAGACTACAGATCAATGTTATAATGTCCTAATAGCGAATGGATATAACATCGATGTAGCATGCAAGTATATTGTGCATTACGCGTACGTTTATACGTAGGAACAACCAACCTGCATTGCATCGCATCTATCCCAGATTGCTTGCCCTAGCCAGCCAAGCCCGGCGCTCGAGCTAGCCATGCACTTCAGCCCAACGCTCGATGTAGCATTGTATCACGAACCGGACTGATCCAAGTCTTCTCTAGGTTTCCCTTTCCCACATTTAGCTTGTACAACGACTTAATTTATCAACAATCTAATTTCATCGGCATAATCAGACATTTACGTAATGAATTTCTAGACACAAAGGAATTTTGTGCTATACTTTTTTGTCCAATAATTCACCATCGAAAGTAATTTAAATGTAAGAAATATCGTTTTGTCGCTTTAAATTAAGGGACATTTTATTACTTCTATACCATTTTGATACTTTTGGTAATTCAGCGTAACTGTAAGTTACGAGAAAGGAATTCTACTTCGTGTGCACTTGTTGCACTCAAGCTAATGTTTGTTTCTCCTGATGAATAGTCTTGGCATTTATTCCATGAATGTGCATGGCCTTGGTGATCAACGTAAACGTTCTCAGGTGTTTAAATGGTTACGTGAGAACAAAACTAATATATTCTTTTTGCAAGAAACCCATTCAACTCAAGAAACCGAATTTAAATTGAAAGAAGAATGGGATAAAGGTTCTGTATATTTCTCACATGGCAGTTCAAACAGTAGAGGTGTTTGTGTCTTGTTGAAAAATGTGCATGATATTTACATTGAAAAGGTTACCTGTGATAGCGATGGTAGATACGTATTGTTGGACACTATTTTACATGGCCAGAAAATCACTCTTGTAAATATTTATGGTCCCAATGTTGATGACTCTTCTTTTTTTAATAACATTTTTCAAACCCTGCAACATTTTGACTGCGAACCAGTTATATTGGGTGGTGATTTTAATTTTGTCTTGGATATTGCTAAATACAAACAAAGGAGGACATATGTCTACTCATTTTAATTCATTAAGAAGTGTAAAAATAGCTAAAGAAGAATATGATTTAGTCGATGTATGGAGAATGAAAAATCCTAACATACAGAAATTCACATGGCATTCGCAAAACGTGTTTTGTCGTTTGGATTTTTTTCTGATTTCAAACAATCTTTTGTCTCAAGTTAACACCAGACAAATTCTGACTGGTTTTAAGACTGACCACTCAGCCATTTTCATAGAACTTGTTCCATTCAATGAACGTAGAGGTCGGGGATTCTGGAAATGTAATGTATCACACTTACAAGATGAGACTTATGTAGAGCTGATTCGTCAGCATATAGTAAAGGTACAGAAAGACCATATAGAAAACTTAGATCCTAACATGTTTTGGGATTTTCCGAAATGTGAATTACGTTCAATTACAATTACCTATTTAATAGGAAAGTCAAGAGAATCCAGAAGGGCGGAACAATATGTTGATTGAGAAAATAGCCAAATTGGAGGCTCGCTATTGTATAACGCAACCTGACACTCTCTCAAATGAAATCAAACAGTGTAGAGAAGAGTTAGAGTTGATATATGATAAAAGAACAGAAGGCAGTATTATCAGATCTCGTGCTTCATGGGTTGAATACGGTGAAAAAAATACTAAGTATTTTATTAATTTAGAAAAGAGAAACCAAAGGCAAAAAACAATTACAAATTAATTGATGACGAGGGAAAAACTGTGACGTCAAATAGAGAAATCCTGTACACGGCCAAACAATACTTTGATAAAGTTTACTCATCGTGTCATCCGCCTTCTATGGATATCAACGATTTCTTGTTGAATGATATAGAATGTCCCAAACTCGCAGATGATTTGCAGAAAAAATGTGAAGGTCCTATAACTTTACAAGAATGTATTGATGCACTCAAAACTATGAATAATAACAAGAGTCTGGGTACTGATGGTTTTCCGGCCGAATTTTACAAATTCTTTTTTAAAGATATCGGAATCTTCATGCTTAGCAGCTTTGAGTTTTCGTTTAAGCATGGTTTAAAGTCACTCGAGCAAAGGAGGGGGATTATTCATCTTATCCCCAAAAAGGCAAGGACCCTATATATTTGAGTAATTGTAGACCATATCAATTCTGAATGCAGATTACAAACCTATTGCTAAATGCATCTCATTAAGACTGAAAAAAGGTTTTGCCGACCATAATAAGCAACGAACAAAATGTTTTTTTACCTGGTAGATTTATTGGAGAAAATTGTCTTACTGCTTTGGATACGAAAGAATTCACAAATAAAACTAATCAGCCTGGCTGGTTGTTGTTTGCAGATTTCGAAAAAGCATTCGATAAGATAGAGTGGTCATTCATACTGAAAACATTATGGTTTTTCAATGTTGGCATCGACTTGGTCAATTGGATTACAGTTTTATATAATGATGTGAGCTCATGTGTTATTAACAATGTTTTTGCCTCTGAATATTTTAAAGTAACTTGCGGGGTAAGACAAGGCTGTCCGTTAAGTCCACTCCTTTTCATCTTAGGTAGTGAAATATTAAGTCTTAAGAGTAGAAAAGAAACCTTGATTAAAGGAATTAAAATTAATGCTTATGCTGATGATACGGTATTGTAGCTGGAAGGCCGTAAGGATCTGTTGAGAGTTTTATATATTCTAGAAGGATTTAAATGTCTTACTGGCCTAGTATTAAACAAAAATAAATACAAGTTGTTAATTTTGGGTAATTATGAAGCTCACCCGCCGGAAATTGCTTCGTTTGGGTTGACGTTCAACACGGGAATTACTACTTTTCTGGGTGTACAATTTTTGGTGCATTTGAAAGACATTTTTGAATTAAACTTTCCACCCCAACTACAAAAAATGAAAAATATCTTTCGTATTTGGTCAATGAGAGACCTAACTCCCATTGGCAAGATTGCTATCGTAAAATCATTGGGATTGTCTCAACTAATTTATTACTTTCTATCCTTCCAAAACCACCTGAAGCCTTTTTAAAAGAGGTCGAGTCTTTACTTTTTTCATTTATTTGGAATGGAAAACCAGACAAAATAAACCGTAAAACAATAATTGGAGACTATGTAGACGGAGGTCCGAGAATGTTACATTTACCCTCAATTATTAAAATTTGTATCATTTGATAATAGGTGGAAAAACATTGTGTTGCTTGAACAAAATAATTATCTTGTATAATCAGCTATATTCTTGTTGTTGATTCTATTGTTTATATTATGTATGTATATTCATATATGTTCTGTTATGTTTTGTAAAGTCGAAAGCATTATTGAATAAAGATGATTTTATTAAAAAAAAAAAAAATCAGCTTTAATATTTCTTAATATGATCTGAAAATCTAAATTGGAACGGAATGCATTGGTGTCATCGGGAAAATAAAATATACCGCACTAAATTTGATGAATTATAAATATGTATACTTTAAATATACCAAAAATAACAAAGGGCGGAGGATTGACCCTCAAGGCACTCCACATGTTATAGATAATAATTATGATTCATTTAAATCATAACATACACGTTATTTTCGGTTCTAGGACAATTACCCCCTGGGCAATCATCCCAGGAAAAGTACCCCCAAAGGAAAATTACCCCCTGGAATATTACCCCCAGGGAATCACCCCCCGAGGACAACTACCCCCGAAGGACAATTATCACCCGGAAAATTACCCCCCGGAGAATTACCCCCCCCCCCCCCCCCCGAGGACAATTACCCCCCGAGGACAACTACCCCCCGAGGACAACTACCCCTCGAGGAAAACTACCCCCCGAGGACAATTACCCCCGAGGACAATTACCCCCCGATGACAATTACCTCCAAAGACAATTACCCCCCCCCCCCGAGGACAATTACCCCCCGATGATAATTACCCCCCGATGACAATTACCTCCCGAGGAGAACTACCACCGTGCCGTGGACAATCAGGATTCAATAGCAAAAGACGATCTGACACATTGAGAGATGGCTACGAGCCCATAAGATCCCCTGCATGAACCCATATTCTCTAAATACTATAGCACGTTGTCTTCCTCATTACTACACATTTCCCTTTTATTATAATTTATGCAACGCCAGTGCGGTTGCTAATTTCCACGAAGGATGTAAGTTTTAGGTAATTGTACAGCGCTTTTCAAAATGCATAGGAATACATTTCTCTGGAGCAGCGTTATTTTAACTTTTTGTTAGTCACGGTACCCTCTTAAGAAATAAAAAGTTTCTCCCAAATCCCAAAGTCTTTACAGGCTATTAATTTTGCATGACTCTGGCTCTCGTCAAGTGCTATGCACACACGTATGGGCACATTTAAGAATAAAAAGGAGAAGACATTTTCAAACAGGTAAACAAATAGTTTGTTATCCACACACTAGAAACTATTTAAAGTATTGTATGCGGACACCTTACCGCCGAATGTACCTAAATAAAAAGTGATATATTCGGTCATGACCTTGATACACGAATATGAGGATATTCGGGCCTCTCGTTGCCCTTATTTGCATTGCTGTCAAAATATTGTCAGCGAGCGAGAAAGGAAGACACTTTAGTATCTTCAAAATTTTATTTTCTCATGTAATTACATATTTTAACCGTTTCTGGTATTTGATTTGTTTACAACATCAACGTTTTCCAAATCATTCTCTTGCGGCACCCCGGTTGAAAAACGCTGTGCTGGAGTTACAAAATCAAATGGGATGAATTACCAGAGAGCGGATATTTATTTTCTTTTGACATGGCACCGTACATATACATTGAAGTCAATTTCTATTTCAAAATAATTTAACGTACACGAAAACATATACTTTAGCATGACAACATAAATAAATAGATTACGTGAAGAAAACCTTAATTATGGATCATGGCATGGATGAGCAGGCACGTAGTCACGGAGGGCACGGGGGGGGGGGGGGGGCACGTGCCCCCCCCCCCCCAAAATGTCCAAGATCGGTTGAAATTTTGTAGACCCCTCCCCAGGACGTCGATCGAATACATGTATGTGCCCCCCCCCCCAAACAAAACAAAAACAAAAAACCAAAAAACATCAAACTCTGGCTACGGCCTAGCCTATCCGATATGCGTCGGGCTTTATGGCAAATATACTGATCGCGTTATTGAGAGCGACATCGGCGCGGGCGTCAGCCCGAGCGCCTATCATCACTGGTCAACTCATCATTATTCATATATGTGTATCGTAATGTGTGACGAGCGTATTTCATGCATGATTCATAAGACTAGCCTTATTTGGTGATCGATCACTTTGATTCAACCTATCAAATATCATCTCCAGGTTTCTCATCGCTCATTGGCCTATTTTGGTCCATGCCACATAAATATTCATGAAAGAGCTTTACAGGGGTTCGTAGATTTTCTACGAACGAAACATGGTACATAAAAGAAAATAAAACTTTTCGCATGCACCAGTGATGATAGGCGCTTGGGCTGACGCCCGCGCCGATGTCACTCTCCATATAAACGCGATTAGTATAAAACCCCGACGCATATCGGATAGGCTAGCTACGGCCCTGTGGATGAGGGCCCATTATACATACAAAGACAAATGCACGATCAGCTGATTAAAAAAGTTACAGAGGGGGCATAAAGGAAATCTTACATCCTAATTTCTTTGTTGTGCCATTGATGGTGAGAGAGGCTGTAACGCGTACTCATCTGCGCGCAATGAATTGTTCAAGTTCTAAGAAATGTAATTTCTGTTCTTTACTCGGTACCAAAACTACAGGGGAATTGGGCAACCTTCACCCCTCCCCCCAATATCGAATTGAATAATTTGAAAAGACTGAAATGAACTTCATAAATAACAAAGAAAATGAAGGTTTATGCAATTTCCTGTAAATAGCAATTTGGAGAGAAGTTTGCGTTATACTTCACAGTGTTATAAATTCCTCGGGGGTGATTGTCATTGTCCTCGGGGGGGGGGGGGGGGAGTTGTCCTCGAAGGGGGGAGGGGTAGTTGTCCTCGGGGATAATTGTCCTCGGGGGAAGTTTTCCTGGGGGATAGTTGTCCTCGAGGGTAATAATAATAATAATAATAATAATAATAATAACGTTTTATTTACCCAGGGTAGCCACTTCAGTTAATAAACTGCTCTTCCAGCGGGCCCTGCATAACATAAAATGTTATTACTACCCTTCTCCAATCTAATATGCTGAGCGCCTAGCTAGAAGGCAGAAGGTTCCATTGTTATAAATCTTTGGTATGACTCGGCCGCGGTTCGAACCCACGACCTCCCGTTCATGAGGCGGGCGTTCTAACCACTGAGCCACCATGCCCAGTAGTGTACATGGGGGTAATTGTCCTTGGGGGGGTAATTGACCTCGGGGGTAGTTGTCCTCGGGGGGGGGGGGGGGGGGGTTATTTTCCGGGGGGTAAATGTCCTTGGGGTGATTGTCCTCGGGGGGTAATTCTCCGGGGGGTAATTTTCCGGGGGGTAATCGTCCTATGGGGGTAGTTTTCCGGGGGGTAATTTTCCGGGGGGTGATTGCCTAGGGGGTAATTGTCCTGATACGAATATTTTCTATTTGTTAAATCATGTTTAAACTGTTGTATAGCAACACCCCTTAATCCATAGTATTCCAATTTACGTAAAGGTATTTGTTGGTTCGTAGTTTATACTGATACGTGTATATAGTCCAAATGAAGATAGTCTTGAATTCTTTACATTGAAATGATTGAAAAACTTGAGAACATTGGAAGAAAAAAAAATGAATGCAGGCATGAATGGAAGTAGTTCAATTTAATAGATGTGCGGAGAAGAAAGACATCATGAGCAAGATCTTGGTATATCAAGGCAGCAGCCAAACACGCTTGCTCTGTCACACTGTGATTCAATTCTCATTTCAAGTTGTTTAGTTTCAAGAGTTAAGCATTCTCATTTATTTGTAGTGGAATACGTTCTGATAACTGTCTTGTTTCAATAAAGCTTCATCAGACATTCCAATTCGATTGGAAATGCAAGAGTTATTCTTTACGGTATGACGATGAATTTCAGTTGAAATTTGTATTTTGTATCCAAAGTTAGATAAATGTATATGCTAATAAGTGCTTACTAGATTTATATGAAAACCACATTTTAATTAGGGGTGATTTTAAACGTATGAGGATAATTACCTCCTGGGCATTCACCCCCGGAAAATTACCCCCTGGAGAATTATCCCCCGAGGACCAATTACCCCCAAACACACAGATAAAAAGAGGTTTGAATTTACTAAAGTGTACTAAATTTACTAAGAGTAAATGCTTGTCGCACAAGTGACACCCCACAATAAGGTGCAAATTTTCACCCCTAGGTTATGATTTTACTCCCTTTAAGGGGGTGAAATATGCACCCAATGGTTCTTAATTAACACCTTTTGATTCTATTTTCATGAAAAATAGGTTCAAATTTACACCCGTGGGGTTGAATTTTATACCCTATATAATCGATTCCACACCACGTGGGGAGTAAATCTTCACCCTTCTTATGCAGAACATCAATCAATTGATCATCCCTCGAGCAATTATTCATCCATGCTTCGTAATCACCTAACAGTCACTGATTCTCACCCTTTTGTCTACGTTTTACTGCTCTAAAGATAAATCAGACCAGAATCTTGAGTTATATGTCGAAAAGCTTTAATGCTTACCTAAACATCAGTTAATGTGAGTTGTTCTTCACAATGCTATATATGATCTCATTTACTCAATAATACAGGTCCTGAGTGTCCCTACATGCACCGGACCTTAAAGGGAGTGTATCATGGGAAATACAGGTGAACGCCATCTACGTCTTCTTTTGGACAACTGCACGTAAACGAGTGGACTGAATTAACTGGGTCAGCGCGCGCTAGCGTTCGCGAAACAGACCAAAGTTCTCCTCATGCTTCGGTTTCGCGTTTGTGGCACGCACGTGAATGCTGCGGTCGAATAATAATAATTCTATAGCTCTTTAAACAAATGGAATGAAACGAAAAAAGGAGACCAGGAACTCTATCGAGATTATGAAACATGCCTTTCTTATGAGGAAAAAAAAAATCTTCAAAAAATTGAGCTAACTAGGGCGGAAATACATAATGGTGACGGGGTTCTTTTCACTTCACCTCGCTGGTGGGTAAAACTATAGAGTGAACACCAAAGAAACTTAAGTGTGTGATTTTAGAGGGAGAGAACAAAAATCCGTCTGCTCAGGGCGTGTTTGTATTTATAATATTAGCTTTAGTTGAAAAACGAAAAATAAAACCAAATAGTCCTTTAAGAGAGAGAGAAGAGCAACTGTGTCAAGAATAAGACAGGTGCGTTTTTCTTTTCTTTTTTAAAAGGGGAACATTATGTTAGGGGCGTGTACATCTTATACAAAAAGCAAAAGCTTTTGGGAAAATCTGGGACAAAATTCATAACAATCTGAAAACTATCCAGCCTTGCTGTTTAAAATGATGAAAAAAGAAAGATGATACAAAGAGAGGGGGGAGAGAGAGAAGAAAAAAAATGACACCGTACCACAATATGATATTCATGCGTTAATAATTTTAAAAAGAGAGCAGATCAATAACTTTGGAAGCGTTTTTTTCTCGTAAATTTACGTTTTCGTTTCAGCAAAAAGGGGTCTACGGTGTCGACGACTGAGGACGAATATAAAAGGACCATGGCGGTGACAGATAGAGCTTGAAACATTGATAAGAAGCGTCCCAACACTATGGTGAGGGCGGTAAGCTGATTGTAAAGGGTCAAATAACTTGTGTTCCAGCAAATAATCTGAGAGTCTAGAAAACAGGACTCTCTGCATAATGTTAAACAAAAATGGCAGATTACACACATGACGGTAATTTGTTCAGGGATCCATGGTCCAAAGAGGGTTTTTTTCAACAAAGGGTGAATAGGTGCTGTTTTTTGGACTGGGGTACGGTGGCTTGATTTATACTAATATTAACAATGTGAGAAATATTCGGGGCAAATATCAAAGCGCAATCTTTTAACAGAATGGTAGGAACTGGATCTAATGGACAATATTTAGGAGGCAATTATAAGTGATTTTCAAAATAGTGGATTGAATATGATTGATATTGCTAGTAAAATATCTTCACTTCGTTTGGCATGGATATCTGTTTTTTTGTTATGATAATGGCTTTAATTACAAAATATATGTTTGGATACTAGTCCGATCAAATATGGGGTTTCGCACTTTGTTTCCATTTCATTTGTAACTTAAAAGATATGAATTGATTATGCTCTAAACCAGGCCTTCTCAACTGGCGGCGCGCGCGCCACTCGTGGCGCTTGCGCTCAGTCAGAGTGGCGCGCGGCTGTTCCAAAAAAATAATAAAAAATAAATAAAAAATTATATTTTAAAAATAAAAAAACTCAGCTGTAACAGCGATAAGTTGAGCCCAAAATGTAAGCTAGCCATTTTGTTTGATTGATTTTCACTTCATTTTTGACATTATCCGTGTTTATTGCACCAAAATAACTACATATAAATCAACTTCCAGTGTAGATTTTAGCCAGGAATTGTACTTATTATTTCACATCAATATGAAATTATGATTGATGTTTTATGGAACAAAAAGGTGTTAAAAATGCCATATCTGGGCCTTAAAAAAGCCCTAAAATCCCCTAGCTTCCGAGGGCCTCGCCCCCTGGACCCCACCCAGTATCGGCTCGGTCGCTACGCTCCCTCGCAACACAGTCACCAAACATACTGGTTGGCACTTCAACCTCAATAAATGTTTGTTTTGGCGCTTCTAATAAACTAGTTGAGAAGGCCTGCTCTAAACATAATTTGCCAGAATTATAGATCTTTTTAGTACTTGGTCAGAACTAAGATTCCTTGATATTATTCTTGATATTTATTCCTTATAAAGTAAGAAATATTCCAAATGAAATTATTATGAAAAATAGTAACATTACCTTCTAGAAAGAATTTTTTTTTTTTTTTTGAGAATGGCAAGATGCCGATTTATTGAAAATTCATAATTCAATTACAAATAGTATTTGGAGTGACTGTACATTAATATATAAAAAAAGTGAAAGCACAACAGCTCTTATGTTGATTTTAAATATACAACATTAAATACAGCATTTCCGCAGTGTTGGTTAGATAAATTAGGCTATGTTAATGATTTTAACACGATGGGATATTTCGAATCTTATACAAATAGGAACAGGGGATAAGATGATTGTGTTTGTTTGTTATGAAAGTTAAAGATTACTATCGTTCGTTGATACGTAGCAAGTCAAGAGAACCAAATGTCATTTACTTTTGTAATTCCTTTTTAGATTTTGATAATGACTTTGTTTGGAAGGATGTATTTTTATTTAAATTCAAGCAAATTCGTAATAATACATTTAAACAAATCAATTTCCAGATGATACATAGTTTTATTGCCTCAAAAGAAAACACATATAAAATATGGCAAATTGTGAAGAATAAATTATGCAACTCTTGTGGACAAGTTTACTTAACTTTTTACTTCATTTTATATTGCAAGGAGTTGACTTTGTTTTAGAAAATAATATGTAATTTCGAAAAAGAAATACAAATATACCAACATATATTAGTTGTAGGTAAGGACATTGGAAACAAGAAGATGTTCTCTTCTGAATATTATTTTAAATTATGCGCAATATGCAATTTATAAATGTTACGTTAAGAAGATTGTTTCGTTCTGTTTATTACCCACATACTTTGTTTTTTTAATGCAAGTCATTGCTAAGATTATTTTAAGATATTAATGTGTTAGCAAAGAAAATAATACTAAGCTGGAGGAATTGTTGAATATTCTTTGGTGTTTAGTCTTTGTTATGTTTCACTCAATCATTGAGTTTGTAATGTACAAACATATGTATTGAAATTAATGAATAAAAACCTCGCTTGAGGATAAGGGGGGAAAAAGGAGCCAATTTACAAAGAAGGGAAAGAATTTCATCTGCGGTGGTATGTTGAAAGGTCCTCAGTGTGGAAGAGGTGACAGGTTCGAGTGGTATAACATTTGGATTAAGACTCTGTCGGATTTGTTTAATTTCTACACAGAAGAACTGAATAAACGTTTCAGCCATGGCATTACCATCAACATATGAGGGCGATGGAGACGACTGTTTGCGGTTCAAAAGTCGATTGGTGATATTGTAAAGTTTCTTGTGATCATCGCCGCAGTCCTCGGTGAGTCTGGTGTGATACAAACCTGTCGCCTTGGAGACAATGTAGCTCACCCGGTCTCTCTGAGCACAAAACATCTCTCGGTCAATCTGGAGCTTTCCGTTGTCGCGCCATTTCCCCGCTCTTTCTTCGCTTCGGTGATGCCATGGTTATACCAATGACTGTCTTGATGAGATCCTACTTTCCGAGTCCTGGCTGGAGTATGGGAGTTCAGTGGCATGCGGAGTTCTGAGTTATAGCGGATAGCGGCAACATCGACGCTCTCTGTCGCTGGAGACATAATGCTACTGTTAGTAGCATTGTTGGCAAACTCAGTCCTGTTGATACCCTTAATATTACGAGAGGAGACAGTTGCAGCTTTCCGTTTGGGCTTGTCAAAACAGAGGAAACAGGTACAGCAAAGTGATCAGAGATCCCGGGTATTACGCGTAGGCGAGAGTACAACAGTCAGAATGACATTAATTAAGTGGCCATGGTCGTGCGTAGGCGTAGTCACCAACCGGCATAGTCCATGGCCGTCAACAAGGTCATTGAACCTTTGGGTTTGTTGGGATGAGTGATTGTCTAAATGTATATTAAGATCTCCTGTGATGACCAGAGGAGATAATTTATACAATTTATCATCCAACAGATCTGAGAATTAATTAATGAACAATGAAAAAGATTGATAACCTGGTGGTCTATAAATGACTAAAATCTCAAGACTAGTCGTGCCATCGGAGACCAGGCTGACATAGATTCAACACTTGTATAGTTAACTGTTGGTTAATATGTAAAGGAAGATTGTCCCTGTACAGAAGCCCGACACCACCTCCACACCTGGAGGCTTTGGGGTGGTGCATAAATGCAAAGCCACGGGGAGATTTCTAACTGATAGCAGCGATATCACATTTGTTATCCTTAACAAAGTCATGAACAATTGTGGATTTATTTCGAAGGGAGCGTGAATGGATAGTACATAATTTGAGATGGTCTTCGAATCCGCCACGGCCACCCATTTTCCCTCGATGTGTCCTCAGCTGTCGCCCGATACCTAGGAATTTAATCCTCCCCCAGGCCAAGGTGTTGTCCTCACGCCATTTTTCAGATTTACATGTACTTCCGGAATTGACTGAGTGTAGAAATTCACTTATACTGAATCCTATGAATCTCCAAAATCGAGGCGGAGTCACCACCAGAAGGGCCTGGATTAGAGTTAATATCCCCACAACTTTAATAGTTTGACATGATAGGTTAACATCAGAATTGTGATAGTACAGTATGGGACCCCCAATGTACTTTCTCTTTGATTGTACAGATACATTGAACTGTCGAGAGTAGCCAGCTCTCATACAACAATTCGTATGTGGTAGCTGAGTGCTTCTACACAAGAGAAGCACAAACGATATATTGGAATACAATTTAAATGGTATAATTGTGTCTGTGAGAGTGATCACACATTGCGAAATACATGGCTGTACATACAACAAAATGGAACTAAGTATGGTGAGCAAAAATCGTAGCTAACTCATTCAGTCGAGAGAATATTTATAATATATGCATTATTTTACACATTTGGTGAATACACCACCTTTCTCTTAGTGAAATTGCACACACATGATATTTAAAACGATTATGTGACCCGATTATTTTCTCGATGAGTCTTTTTACTCATTAAAGTACATGTAAGTTAATATTCTCCAGTTTTATTGAACAAATGAGTAAACATAGTCACAAGTGTGTAGAGTGGCTTTTTGCTCCCTAATATGTCACAGACTCTTTATTCGTTGGATAAGTAAAAGAACCAACAACCTCAGTCTCTTCGAAGCTGTACTCGTCTTAGGAGCTATCTTACTCTTTGCATGCGTGTAAATATTTCGCTGATGAATATTCGTACGCGTTCGTGATTGTACTTACGTACCCGATCATCACGATTTTAGTGGTCGACGAGCCACAGAATAAGTGTAAGTAGATTTGATTTTTCTTAATTTTGAATCAGTTAGTAGTATTAAAGGGGATCCCTTGAATTTTATTCAGACTTTTTCTAAAACAAGTTAAGGCTACCGATTAGATATAGAATCTAGATCTAGTGCTGAAATTTTGAAGCTCTTCTTGTGCATGACCGAAGTGTATGGAGTGCCTGGCGAAGGACTTCCATTTTTAAAGTGACAAACATACAAACTCACAATTTTACTTCATAATTCTCGTTCGAGAATATATGAGAACCCGCCGCGTCCGCGCATGCACAGATCATTATCTCTCCGCAATTTTTCTTAGTGCAAAACACTAGGATTTCGTCGCACAGAATCCGTCGAAATCTCCGCAATCGAACGTTATTCGATTTATATTTGATATACATTTGTTGATTGGACCTCGGTCTTTATTACAACACGTCAATTTTGTACTTTTGTGAATAATCTTGGTTTTTTTAAAAACCGTATTTCTCGACATGGAAATACATGGTTTTGACGCTACAGTAACCGGCACCACTGACGGCACCACTTCCGAAAGCTCCGGCGCGACCGGGAAGGATCAGCGGCAGAAAAAGGGCCGTAAGAACGGCGATATAACCTGACTGACTGAGTAATTGAAGCATTACTCACTAGTTTAGTTGGAGCGATTTACTCACAACATTCGGTTAAATAACTCACTTATTTAAAATACTCATTTGCCATGTCACTATAATGTCAAATTAACAAAACTCATTCCTGTGCGTTATTAAACTCAATTTAATGAGTTAATGCATTCAGTAAAGTGTGTCACTATAGTGTCAACATTTATTTGCCTATTTGAGTAAGATTACCCAAATATTTCTTTGTGTGTACCTACATACAGTATGGCAAAACTGAGAATAAATCTTACTTTAAATACGCTAGAAATACAGTGTAACAAATCTCTAAAACTTTACCACAGGTGCTTGAAGGGGTCAATGTCGCTATTCATAAGGACCGCTATTCATAAGGGTCCCTATTCATAATATTACAAAAGGGTCGGTATTCATAACACAGAAAGAGGGTCGCTATTCATAATACGAAATGAGGGTCGCTATTCATAATACGAAATGAGGGTCGCTATTCATAATGCAAAATGAGGGTCGTTATTCATAAGGGTTATTATTCATAAGGGTCATTATTCATAATAAGAAATGAGGGTCGCTATTCATAAAAGGAGAAGAGGGTCGCTATTCATAAAAGAAGAAGAGGGTCGCTATTCATAATAGGAGTAGAGGGTCGCTATTCATAATAAGAAATGAGGGTCGCTATTCATAATAGAAGAAGAGGGTCGCTATTCATAATAGAAGAAGAGGGTCGCTATTCATAATAGGAAATGAGGGTCGCTATTCATAATAAGAAATGAGGGTCGCTATTCATAATAGGAGAAGAGGGTCGCTATTCATAATAGAAGAAGAGGGTCGCTATTCATAATAAGAAATGAGGGTCGCTATTCATAATAGGAGAAGAGGGTCGCTATTCATAATAGAAGAAGAAGGTCGCTATTCATAATAGGTGTAGAGGGTCGCTATTCATAATAAGAAATGAGGGTCGCTATTCATAATATGAGAAGAGGGTCGCTATTCATAAAAGGAGCAGAGGGTCGCTATTCATAATAGAAGAAGAGGGTCGCTATTCATAATAGGAGTAGAGGGTCGCTATTCATAATAAGAAATGAGGGTCGCTATTCATAATAGGAGAAGAGGGTCGCTATTCATAGTAGAAGAAGAGGGTCGCTATTCATAATAGGAGAAGAGGGTCGCTATTCATAATAGGAGTAGAGGGTCGCTATTCATAATACGAAATGAGGGTCGCTATTCATAATAGGAGTAGAGGGTCGCTATTCATAATACGAAATGAGGGTCGTTATTCATAAGGGTTATTATTCATAAGGGTCATTATTCATAATAAGAAATGAGGGTCGCTATTCATAAAAGGAGAAGAGGGTCGCTATTCATAAAAGAAGAAGAGGGTCGCTATTCATAATAGGAGTAGAGGGTCGCTATTCATAATAAGAAATGAGGGTCGCTATTCATAATAGAAGAAGAGGGTCGCTATTCATAATAGAAGAAGAGGGTCGCTATTCATAATAGGAAATGAGGGTCGCTATTCATAATAAGAAATGAGGGTCGCTATTCATAATAGGAGAAGAGGGTCGCTATTCATAATAGAAGAAGAGGGTCGCTATTCATAATAAGAAATGAGGGTCGCTATTCATAATAGGAGAAGAGGGTCGCTATTCATAATAGAAGAAGAAGGTCGCTATTCATAATAGGTGTAGAGGGTCGCTATTCATAATAAGAAATGAGGGTCGCTATTCATAATATGAGAAGAGGGTCGCTATTCATAAAAGGAGCAGAGGGTCGCTATTCATAATAGAAGAAGAGGGTCGCTATTCATAATAGGAGTAGAGGGTCGCTATTCATAATAAGAAATGAGGGTCGCTATTCATAATAGGAGAAGAGGGTCGCTATTCATAGTAGAAGAAGAGGGTCGCTATTCATAATAGGAGAAGAGGGTCGCTATTCATAATAGGAGTAGAGGGTCGCTATTCATAATACGAAATGAGGGTCGCTATTCATAATAGGAGTAGAGGGTCGCTATTCATAATACGAAATGAGGGTCGCTATTCATAATAGGAAATGAGGGTCGCTATTCATAATAGGAGCAGGGGGTCGCTATTCATAATAGGAGAAGAGGGTCGATATTCATAATACGAAATGAGGTTTGCTATTCATAATAGGAGCAGGGGGTCGCTATTCATAATAGGAGAAGAGGGTCGATATTCATAATACGAAATGAGGTTTGCTATTCATAATAGGAGTAGGGGGTCGCTATTCATGATGCGACGAGAGGGTCGCTATTCATAATACGAAATGAGGGTCGCTATTCATAATAAGAAATGAGGGTCGCTATTCATAATAGGAGTAGAGGGTTGCTATTCATAATACGAAATGAGGGTCGCTATTCATAACACGAAATTAGGGTCGCTATTCATAAAAAAGAAATGAGGGTCGCTATTCATAATAGGAGTAGACGGTCGCTATTCATGATACGAAATGAGGTTCGCTATTCATAATACGCCCCCCCCCCCCCTCGGCTACGTTCCTGGTCCTGTAGGGGGGGGGGGGCGATATATAGCCCTGAATAGTTGTCTCTTTTTAAAGTAATTATATTTTATCTGTTATCTTTGATAATTATATAGAGCCAACCCCCGCTCATGTGGTGACGAAAAAAAAGTAAAACACAACACACATGTAATCCTATCGTAAATTTTCCTCCTTGTTGGAAATCTTGCCCCACCACCCTGCCCCCGACTGATCTTATCCAGGCTACGCCACTGAGATATTAAGTACGCCAAGCAGGCCCATTATCCATTTTAGCTTGCTATTTAAGAAACTAGTAATTGTTTATACGACAATAATGTTTTTGTAGAAAGTAATTTTTATTAGTACTTATGGACCTACAAATTACTGAGCGGAATTGGACCTGACAATTGGACCTAAGCCCAGTATCTACCGATCCCCGAGCCCCCTCCCCCCCCCCCAATCAGTACGCCCCGGCGCGGATCCAGAATTTTCCAATGGGGGGGGGGGGGGGAGGGTGACGGAAATTTGAAAAATGCGCAGACCGTTTTTTCAACTCAATATACCAATACTGACAAGGTCATATTAGAAGCACGATACGGGTACCTAGAAGCAGGAACAATTTTGGAAAGGGGTGCAAGCTCACTTCACGTCTCTTGTCCGATATCAACATTCCCCGTTTTTAAGATATACATTTTTTTGACATTTTCATCGGGGGGGGGGGGGGGGCTAAAGCCTCTTGCCTGAAAAGGTAATTTTCTAGTTCACAATTCTGCTTGTGAGCGAAACGAGCGAGCAAAAATTTGAGCATTATATGTTTTTTGTGAAAGTGTTATTCATCACCAAGATAAACGAGAAAAGATATCAAAAATTCATATTCGGGCAGCTTGTTGTCCCCCCCCCCCCCTCCCCTCCCCCACCCATTACGCGCGAAAGCTTTGAACTTTCATTAATTATTAGAAAAAGAAGACGATTTATTGTACCATTCTCGACTCTTAATCCTTGTCTGAATTCAGTTTTCCCCCTCGCTTTTACCTTTCATTAATTATTAGAGAAAAATTACGATTTGTTGTACCGTTCTCGACTCTTAATAATTGTCTGAATTCTATTCCCCCCTCTTGCGCAAAGCGCGTAAGCTTTGACCTTTCATTGTTTAATGCAATTATTAGAGAAAGAAGGTGATTCGTTGTTCCATTCTCGACTCTTAATCCTTGTCTGAATTCAGTTACCCCCCTCACGCGCAAAACGTGGAAGCTTTGATGTTTCATTAAATTATTAGAGAAAGAAGAGGATTTGTTGTACCATTCTCGATTATTAATCCTTGTCTGAATTCAGTTCCCACCCCCACCCCCTCTTGCGCAAAGCGGGTAAGCTTAGACCTTTCATAGTTTAATGAAATTATTAGAGAAAGAATACGATTCGTTGTACCATTCTCGAGCCTTTTTCTTTGTCTGATTTGAGTTTCCCCACCCCCTCCCGCGCGAAGCGCGGAAGCTTTGACCTTTCATAGTTTAATGAAATTATTAGAGAAAGAAGACGATTCGTTGTTCCATTCTCGACTCTGGCTACGCGCCTGCCTTAAAGGGAAAATGAAACAATCATGATTGTGATAGCTATTATGAATAGCGACCCTCTTCGCCTATTATGAATAGCGAACCTCATTTCGTATTATGAATAGCGACCCTCTTCTCCTATTATGAATAGCGACCCTCTTCTCCTATTATGAATAGCGAACCTCATTTCGTATTATGAATAGCGACCCTCTTCGCCTATTATGAATAGCGACCCTCTTCTCCTATTATGAATAGCGACCCTCTTCTCCTATTATGAATAGCGACCCTCATTTCCTATTATGAATAGCGACCCTCTTCTCCTATTATGAATAGCGACCCTCTTCTCCTATTATGAATAGCGACCCTCTTCTCCTATTATGAATAGCGACCCTCTTCTCCTATTATGAATAGCGACCCTCTTCTCCTATTATGAATAGCGACCCTCATTTCCTATTATGAATAGCGACCCTCTTCTCCTATTATGAATAGCGACCCTCTTCTCCTATTATGAATAGCGACCCTCTTCTCCTATTATGAATAGCGAACCTCATTTCGTATTATGAATAGCGACCCTCTTCTCCTATTATGAATAGCGACCCTCTTCTCCTATTATGAATAGCGACCCTCTTCTCCTATTATGAATAGCGACCCTCTTCTCCTATTATGAATAGCGAACCTCACTTCCTATTATGAATAGCAACCCTCTTCTCCTATTATGAATAGCGACCCTCTTCTCCTATTATGAATAGCGACCCTCATTTCGTATTATGAATAGCGACCCTCTTCCTGTGTTATGCATAGCGACCCTTATAAGTAATGAACCTTATTTCGTATTATGAATAGCGTCCCTCTCGTCGTATTATGAATAGCGACCCTGATTTCATATTATGAATAGCGGTCCTTATGATTAATGACCCTTAATATGAATTATGAATAGCGACCCTCATCTCACGTTATGAATAGCGGTCCTTATGATTAACGAACCTTATTTCTTTATGAATAGTGACCCTCTTTTGCCATTATGAATAGCGGACCCGGAAGTACGGGAATTTACACGTTATGAATAGCGGTCCTTATGAATAGCGGACCTTATGAATAGCGGTCCTTATGAATAGCGAATAGACCCCGCTTGAAGACAGACATTCATAGATAAAATATAATTCATAATCAAGGAAATATCAGAGGTAGCAACAAATATACTGAAAATCAAGAGCTCTGTCGGCGGAAAGCCACAAGGCGCGCACAACCATAAACAATGGACATATATCTAGCTGAATTCGACTTCGCTTCTGATATGAGAGGGGAGAATTCAAGACATTCTCTATCGTAATTTTCTTTTTTACAGGCGAGTTTCCAGATCCATTCCATCCCAGGTGTCGTCCATGTACTTTCCATTTACAATCAAATGAAACGTGCTGCTGACTCTATATTGCGTAGATACGCGCGCGCCGCCATGTTGATCTTCCGCTGCCAGGACATTTTACTATATGATTTCCCGGCCAAATTCGCGAGTTTGTCATTAAAACTAATTTATCTTGCGTTCAAATTCGACGGTTTTAGTGCTGTCAGGTACGTCTCGGATTTTTTTTTTTTTTAATAGATTTCAAATTTATTAAGTTTTCCTTAGAATATTTTTATGTTTCAGTCAAATAATGTACAGTGTGTTTATTTCGCTATTTGGTCATTCGATTTGGCGCAACACGATTTTCTGACATCGCGACGATGTACTTTAAGCATTCTTATTGATCTGTAGCATTCAAATTAGCATTGTGTGCACTTAAATTAATGGTCAATATGCAATTTTCGTTTATTACACACTTTTAATAGCTCTTTTGTTCAAGATTGTTTTTTTCATGTGTATTTTATCTCATGTTATTTTCTTGCTTCTACAAACTTATACTTATAAGATTTAACTGATATTCATCAGCATTTAAGTTTTATTGTTATGAACAAAACATGACTTGCACCTTCGGACTGGAGGGTCTCAATATGTTTGTAAATATTAATGTAACGAAGTTGTTTGTCTTGTATGTCATCATAATAAATGTATATATATTATATACATTTATCACAAGTTCATCATAATTTCAATATGGAGGAAGGGTATAATATTGTCACTAAGGTATGGACTAGAGTCACGCAATTTGAGCATAATTCATTATTTAGCTTAGTCTGTAGCCATTGATCTGCTGGCGGGCAAGGCATCGGGAGATGTAGGTCTGCATTCTGCGATACCATCCCATGCATTTATCTTGTGTGATGGCGTCAACGTTTCTCCTGGCTAAAGTAGATCAAAACAACTGGTTTACCTGGAGGGAATATGATGGAACATGGGCGTGCCGTTTCTGCGAGGAAGTCCTCGAAGCTGGCTCTGGTAGTCGTCTTGCCCCTTTTCCAACGTTGCCCATGATTAATTCTTCGAACTGGTTGACCGCACTGTGCCCTGCCGAAGGATCGACGATTCCAGATATTATAGCCGGATTCGCAAAAAAAATTGTATGGGCGACCAAGCCTTCTGCCAAAACAACTGAGCATACTTCACCTGACGGATCAAGAGTTTCTTGTGAATTTCTCCCCTCTGGCACATCTTCAGCCAATTTGAGGGTAATAAACATACCATCTAGAGCTAGAAAATGGTTGAAATGGTCGAAATGAAAGCTGCTGGCTTATACCCAGGGGGCAAAACCCTGATTTTGAGGGTTTTGAGACATGGGATGTTGTAAAAGGTCGGTTGGTATGAACGTATTCAGGAGACCTTCCTTCACAATTTCTAGGTGGACTACCTTGACAGTATTTTGCTGGAAAAAAATGGCGGCCATTTTTTCAAAATGGCCGCCATGAAAAACCAATTTTCAATAATTGGATGATAATCTTAGAACAGAAAATTATTTTATCATGTATGTGGTATCATATGAAAGGGAATTAAATTATCTACAACATGGTACCACAATTATGATGATTGAATTTACTTTGAATATCCATTTTGGGCCAAAAATGTGAATTTTGTTTAAAATTCCAAAAATATGAATTGTGCTAAAATGCATATTTCTCAACAATTCAAAAACCCTTGTAACTGAAGACTTGAAAATACCCAGAAAACTTGCCGGATATTAGTTTAATATGATCTGAAAATTACAGGTTTATTACTATCATGAACAAAAAGTTATAGCGTAGCAAAGTTCACACTTTGATATTTTGCCTTTTGGACAATATGCATAGGTCAGTTCCATAATACGCTTAACGTGCGTCGGCATTGCGGCATGGCATATGTGACACGTCCCTTGCAACTGGAACGCGAATTCCCATCTTGCATTCTATCTTTTTCTTGATGATTGAAGGGATAGTGAACAGGGAAGGGTTGGGCTGGGTGATGGGGGAGGCACAAATACCCCCCCCCCCCCCCCCCCTCCATCTGAAATTCTTCTTGGATGATTATCCGCCTGGAATTTGTAATAAATTCCCTCTAAAATAAGCAATTATGAATTGTAAAAAATAAAAATTGTGTATGGTGATTGTAGAATCTTCTGTTTTATTTGATATGGGCCCTTTCTTAAAGAGCTGATATTAATACAAACTTTGTACATATTATGTCTCCTATCTCTTATTAAGAGATAGGAGATTGCAATATCAGTACATGTAACAATCTACACATTTTGTATCATGATAACATTGTAATTATGTAATCTACATTTAAAATTTGTGAAAGGCTATGACCTCTACTTGAACTGACAAACAGGAAATCAAACAATACAATGTAATACATGTATATACAATACATTGTATATACAATACATTGTATATACAATACATATACAATACAATCATGTACATTTTGTCTAGTAGAATGATAAAGAAACTGTCAGAAACTTTCTAACCAGCTTGTGCCTTTTAGTATGAGGTAGAAACTTCAGTTGCAGGATTGAGGATGTAGTAAGTTTTGCTGACTCAAATCAGAATATTTCTGCTTCTTAGCCAACTTTTGGATTATTGATAGAGTATTATCTAGCAGCTTATTCTAGAATCTTCAATTACAATCATCTGGCATCACTATGGAGCAATCCTGACGATTCTTCTCCGGACTCTGTAAAACAACATTACCTGATGTGAATATAAGAGTAAGTGAACCAATATATATATATATATATTTACCTGTTCAAACTTTAACACTTGTAAATGAGAATAAACCTTAATATCAAGTTGTATAAAGTTTGTTCCATTCTTGTGTTTTGGATTACATCACTTAAAGGTAAAGTTGAGTTCTGGTCATGCGATTGCATTGTGAAAAAAACGGTGTGGAATCGATCAGAAAAAGTTGATAATGTAGCATATAAGTATTGGTGTGTACTGCAAGGTTATGGAGTCATCAAAATGATATGAAATGTGGCCCGGTCTTGGTAAAGTAACAAGTACTGTACACAGAAAGATATATATAGGACCACACAAACATTTTTTCTTCCAACTTAAAGACATTTTTAAGCCCTTCGTTTTGAGGGAATTTCTAAATTAGTATTATCTTTCAAATCCCGTTGGAATTTAACCTTTTCATTAGTTTGGCATGCAAATGGGACATAACACCTTTAAGTAACATTTTAAAATTAGATCTATATCAAATATGAAAACAGTGTAACTATTATTAAAATGATACCCCCCCCCCCCTCTATATTGTAGGTTCCTACAGCAAGATGAGTAAGCAGCCAAGCAAACGTGTGGCAGATAGTGCCATGTCCCTGAAGCATGTGCCTGCTAAGAAGTCTTCCAAAGATATGAGCACTGACTACACAAAATGCATCATATGCCAACAAGAGTCTGTGATGAGTCTATACTTCATCCAGTTATCAACGTATTCAAAGCTTATACAAGCCATGTTCGCTCGGCAAGATGAAGTGTTTAATATAATTCACACCGAGTCAGCATCAGAAACCTGGTTGGAGGAAAATGCACCAAGGTGGCATGCAAAATGTCGTAACTGGTACATACATGAGAAAGGCTACCAATGTGCTGAAAAGAAACGTCTTGCTGATAACCTGGGTACAGTATGTGAGTCTAATGCAGGATGCAGCTCATCGCAGTCGGAGCAACCTGTCAAGTTAACCCGTCAGAACACTGATAGTTTTGAAGCTAAGAAGACATGTGTGATTCGCAATAAGAAGTGGCTAAAGGGAAAGGAGCCAGTGTGTAAGGTATCAACAAAGAACAGTCAAATGTCAATTGAGGAGAGGGCAAGGAAGCTGGGCAGAGATGACATATTACAGAGGCTGATTGGGCAGGGACATGATATGATTGCCAATGATATAACCTATCATTCAACATGTATGAACAAATTTAAGGCTCTTCGCATTCATTCTGGTCGGCCAAAATTAAACCCTTATGATGTTGCATTCAGCCGACTAGTAGATGAGCTGGAAGCTCCTCTTTTCCACGATCCGTCCGGATTCCTCGTAGAATCACTCCGCGATAGGTACCGAGTCATTCTTATGAAGCTTGATGTCGATAAAGGAAATCAATACCGGGCGACTGTCTTGAAACAGAAGTTACAGGATCACTATGGGTCACGTATTTCAGTCCTCGATCAAACAAAAGGTTCAGGATTTATATGTGCTTCCACAGTACCTCTTGGTGACGCACTGGATAAACTGAGGCGCCTAGAAGGAGACGATATCGATGAAAAACACCATACACTTCTGCAAGCATCCAAGATTCTCAGAGCAGATTGTGAAAAGTGTAAGAAAGAGAATCGTGAGAAAAATTCAACTGAGATTTCCTTCACATCTGCATACAACATGGTTCCAGACTCTCCTCTTCAACTTCTCAGCAATGCTGCTCAAAGACCATGTACCAGAATTGAGTGAAGGAGGTAAAGTTCATGTAGACCAGGCAACAGCAGAAAAGGCTATCATCATGTCACAGTATGTGCTACAACATGTATTTGGCATACCCACACCTCTGGGAATTTCCACTGCATACTACATATTCAATCAGACACGAAGCAAATCACAAGTAGTGATGAACAACCGAACGGGCATGGGGATCAGTTATGAACGTCTCCATCGGCAACTGACAGCACAGAGTGTGCAGGCCATGCAGCAGGTTGAAACTGATGGTGTTTACATCCCAGAGACAATGGCAAAAAACAGTGAAATTCCCCATGTGTTTGCCATGGACAATCTGGACTGGAAGAAGAAAACACTTGAAGGTGGGAGTTTCAATGCTACTACTGCAATCGTCATTGAAAACCAGGAGTTGGAGAGGGCCCAAGAAGGCACTAGACTGCGTACTTCCACGTCAGACAGAAGAAAAACTCTCTTTGATGTTGAAGACCTACCTCCTTCTACATGCCATATCTCAGCTAGAGACAGGCAGACATCTAGGTCACTTCAATGCATAAAGAAACTGGAGAGTCTAATGACTTCTTCAGATGGCCAGGCTGAGGATGTTTTGCTTATGTGGCGCCTCGGTAGAATGATCACTACTTCGCAACCGTTGGATGCTCCTCCAGATTTAGGAGCAGGACATCCAGGCTTTTCTGCGTTCTGTGCTGACCTCCACCCACATAGACAGGCGAGCATCATTGGCTACCTTCCTCTGATCCCATCCTCTCCAACCAACCCTACTATACTAAAGGAAATGATGATTCGACTTGTCAAGACATCACGTGCACTTGGCGACAAATACACAATTATTACTGGAGATCAGGCTACATATGAGCTCGCCGTAGCTATCAGAGACAAGCATCGTAATGAGTTCAGCAATGTGGTCTTACTGCTGGGTGGCTTTCATCAAGCTCACAACTACATGAAAGCAGTTTGCAAGATCGTCAGGGAGGCAGGTGCAGAAGATCTTCTTGTTGCAGCTGGTCTATGCCAGGAAGGGACTGCCAAGAAGATGTTTGGTGAGAAAGCTGAATACTACCAGACCATACATGCCCTCAGAATCCTAAGCGAAGCTATATGGCGCCTCTACTGGGAAGCATTTGAGACATGGGCAGCAGACAGAGCAACAGATCACTGGCAGCCTCAGGTGGAATCTGTCTTGAAGATGCTCTTTGAAAAAGACATCACTGCTACTGAAAAGTTGCAAATGCTTCGGAATTCCCATGAACAGCTATCAGCCCTGCGGGAACAGATGATGCTTTTCCAAGAATCAATGGTTGAGCAGCCAACAGCAATCCTATGGTCCACCTTCCTGATTATGTCAGATGTTCTCCATAGATTTATCTACTACCAGCGAGAAGCTGACTGGGTAGGACACCTCTGTGAATCATATCGAATGCTACCTTACCTCACAGCAGCAGGGCATTACAAATATGGGCAGCAGTCTCTCCCACTCTATCTTGATGAGATGAAGAAACTTCCTGAAACAGCCCCTGATGTACATGAAGCACTTTTGTTGGAAGGAGAGCAGACGGCAAGCACAATTGTGTTTCTCCTGACATGCTTCTTGAACAGACTTACAATGCCGATGCCAAGGAAGCTAGCGGTCTTGACGGAATTACACTAAACCCCGCCGCACGGATGAAATGGGTTTACACTAAACCCATTACTGCATCTGTCTCTGCACAGTTGAAATCAATGCTGCATCTTCATTCACCCAGCCCTCACCATGAATCTGGTGCATGTCGAGTAACAAGGGATGCAGAGATGGTCATCAAGGTAATGGCAGCAGTCGAGACGAATCCATTCAGTGCAACCACGACATCCCTGATAAATGTGGCAACTGGGCAATGTGCTGATTGCAAAGTTAAGGACAACTTGAAGGTGTTAAACAAATAGGCCTGGATGCACTCTCTAAGTCACTGTCCAGTCTTCAGAAAAAGACAAGTATTGTGAAGCTGAACACGTTCCACACACAAAACAAGAAACAAAAGAAGTCTGCGCCCCAAACAGCTAAACCGGGGAAGAGTAATGAAGTAACTGCTCTTCTGCGAATGACACAGATCATTGCTAGTGGTGGAGAACTAGACATTGTTGACTTCATAGGGAACCACGAATGCAATGAATACCCACCGTCTCTCTTTCAAGATGATGGCAGAATGAGAAAAGGTACCAAATCAAGCCTCGTGAAAACCCTGAAAGAGGTGACCAAAGTTACCAGCACGCCTGATCTGCCCCAACATGACAGAAAGACAGCAGTAGTCATTGATGCCATGTGTGCCATCCGACATTGGTCTTTCAACAAAGGCGAACGATTTGAAACCATTGCTGAACGATACAAATACCTGCTACTGAATGATGTGCCTGCTGGTACGGAGTTCATACACTTCTGCTGTGACAGGTACAGCGGACCAAGCTTGAAGTCTGCTGAGCAAGAGCACAGGTATGCCCGATCTAAACCTGCCCGGGAATATGAAGTCAGTGACCATTATACAGCTCCTGACCCACAGGAATTCTTTGCAGTGGCTGCAAACAAGGCTAATCTCCAAAACTATCTATGCGAGAAATGGTGTGAGAATAAGCATCTGGATGACAATGTAGGCCCAACCCATCTCTATCTGGGTGGTGGATTCACAGAAGAGACTAAGACTGTATTGATCACAAGAGAGTCTGTTATGGATGTTCCAGCTCTTGAATCGACTCAGAAGGAGGCTGATACAAGGGTAATTCTGCACACCCTATACAGTGTCCAAAATGACAAAGTTGAAAGGGTAGTCATCCATGCCAATGACACAGATATTATTATCACGTGTCTACACTATGGAGCGACATACCTGAAAGATCTACCAGAACTATGGATAAGGACAGCCAAGGACTCATACTTGCCGATCCATGAAATGGTGGTAGCACTGGGAGCTTCACCGTGTCGTGCAATGCCCTTCATCCATAGCCTGAGTGGCAGAGATACTACAAGTTATCCATACTTCACCGGCAAGAAGGCATGGTTCAAGCGCAGCTTGAGTCTTGACATACCCACGATTGAACAGTTTGGTGAGAACCCAGCTGACGTTGTATCCGGAGACCTAATCAAGGAGGCAAGGGCCATCACGACTGCTGTTTACACCTCAGCAAGTGATGACTTCAATGAGTCTGATCTAGGCAAAATCAGGGCATACAAGTTTTTGAACAACAGATCTACTCTCCTAAGGCTTCTGCCCCCCACAGAGGATGCATTTCTTCTACATGTAAAGAGAGCTGCCCTTGCGACGATGATAGATAAGACAGCACACATTGCCAAGCCTCAAATCCCTGCCTGGACAGAATTTGGGTGGAATCTGGATGGTCAGCACGTGCTTCCTGTTCCAAGTACCCATCAAGCCTGGCCCGTTTCGATGAAGAAGGCTATATCATGCGGATGTACTAAAGGGTGCAAGAAGAACTGCTCATGTGCCAAGACGGAAATACCATGCTACATAGGGTGCCGTTGCCAAGGACTATCAAGCAAATGTAGCAGGGTGCAGGAGATCGAATGTGACATCGGAGCAGCGAATATCAGTGACAGTAGCAGCGACTCAGACAGTGATTAAGAAAGAAAAACAGTGATGTCGGAAATGAAGAATAGTCGCTTGAAATGCAACTACGATATACCAGGGTATTGAAATACGTTCACAAATTGAATAAAATTCTTAAAACGACTTTCATTTTCATCTTATTTCCCTTTTCAGTTAGATATTATCATCATCATTAATATTTGTGTTTACATTTAATCAGGTATGTGCACTGTGATTTTAGCCAAAACAGCTATAACAGTATAATTGGAAGGAGGTTCCCACTATGCATTATACTTTCAATACATGTACGTGACGTTTGCACCCTGTAGCTTGTTATGGTTACTGATCCTTGAACAAAACATTCAGGGGCAGCAATATCTTGTAATGGGGGGAAGGGGGGGGGGGTTAAACCTTAATAGATCCTTCCCCCTTCAGTTGCCGAGCTTCCTAAAATATCGCACCCTCCTTCCCCCACTAAGACTTTGCATTTTGAATTTAAGAACATTTTGCAACGCCCTCGTGTAAATATAATTGGGACGTTGCCTAGTGACAGCACTTTCAATCAAACAAGAATATCAGGACGTGATATTGATTTCTATACAAATTGTTGTGTCTCTAAATTCGTATAGGTAGCCTGAAAACCATAATTTTTGATAATAATTCTACATTTCC
This sequence comes from Strongylocentrotus droebachiensis, assembly GCA_035222895.1. Classification (NCBI taxonomy): domain Eukaryota; kingdom Metazoa; phylum Echinodermata; class Echinoidea; order Camarodonta; family Strongylocentrotidae; genus Strongylocentrotus; species Strongylocentrotus droebachiensis. Next base: position 43,555 of record JAVYIG010002000.1, on the reverse strand, counting down.
CCCTAAAGTTTAGTGTGGGTAGAAACGTTTCCACCCCCCCCCCCCCGGTCCCCTATAAATCACTGACCCTGCATTTCGAAGTTTAGCCAATGTTTTGGAGTTTACATTATCGAACACCTAAAAGACAAGATCGATGTCACACTAACTTAAGCAGTTTAGACAACTTATAGGCCTATACCATTTCATATCTGTTTTAAATCAAAGTTTACTTCGCTTTATTAGCGCCCTGTGTGTAGCGAATATATTTCTAAATTTGGAGTAGTAAAACTTTTATTCTGTAATAACATGAACCAATTGTTTATTTTGTATTTTCTATTTATTTATTTAAGAATTTCAAACTTTCCAGAGGGGAACAAGCCACACACAAAAAAAATGGGGGGACCGCCCCCCCCCCTTTCCTTACCCCCTTCGCAACTCCTGCAAATACTGATTGCACAGTTATTATGTAGAAATGGGAAACAAATCTAAAGAAAGAGATAGAATGCTCAAAATTAATGTTTCACTTGCAAAAAACCTTCAAACCCTACAGCAAGATGGCAACACATGTGCGCATATTGTGCGTACATAGCATACATACTGTACTTGTAATGTAGCCTGTGCGTATTGTAAAAAAACGTTGTATTAGTGAACATCAATATGTGAACTTTGGAGCACTATAACTTTTTTGTTAGAAAAGCAATAAAGCTGTACTTTTCAGGTCATATTAAACTGATGTTGGGACAGTTTTCAGCAATTTATTGATTCTTCATTTTTAATTTGTATTGAGATATAGGAAATATGTATTTGAGCAAAATTATTTTTGTGAGAAAAAATGTTAAAAAATCACATTTCGGGCAAAACATTATGAAGTATTATGACTTAAAACCATATAAATGTGGTATCATCTTGTAGGAAATTTAATTACCTTTCATATGATACCAACCATAAGGTAAAATGAGGTTCTGTTAAAAAATTATCGTTAATTTAATAAAAAATATTTTTTTATGGCGGCCATTTTGAAAAAATGGCCGCCATTTTTTTCCAGCAGCATATTTTCGAGGTAGTCCACCTGTAAATTGTTAAGGGAGTTCCTCTGAACAGTTTGATACCCAACAACCTTTTACAACATTCCATGTCTCAATAACCTGTCTTGCCCCCTGGGTATTATGCGCCAATGCCGCCTCCATGCCTCTTGTAATTTGCTCTAACGTGGCCAGATGTCTGATGTGAAGAACGTTTTTAAGACGAGCTCTCATTTCATCGTCTGTTTTGAGGTTTTGTGCACCTCCCCTTGCCAGCTTATGTCGACTACCGGTCAGTAGATGAGTCGCCATGATAGGTCTGGCAGTAGACCGCTTAAAGCCCAGTATATCCGTCAGCTCTAAATAGTCAGCTTGATGACCCTCGAAAGCTTCTATCAGTTGCTCTCGGTCCCCGTCAGATATGCGCTTATGTCTTACGTGACCTTCCACGGCGATGTGGAATGGCGAAGTGACAAGTAAGCTTTGAAACGCTTTTAGAAAAACAGAGGAGAGTGCTTGGTCTAAGCGACGATGTTATTTACTTTAAAAAAATTCCAAGTCTGTAGTAATTAGGGGCGATTAAGGGTTCCCCCACATTTACAGGGTTTATGAACATATACCTAGGTTTCGCCCCATCTTTAATAATGTCTGAATAAACCCATATGCATTGTCCCAACAATAAATAAATGAAATAACATAATAATGGCATATTATGCATTTTAATTGCATTAATTTTAAACTGTAAACGTGTGTTGCATTTGTTCCTCATAACATTTCTAACTTGAATACACATATTTCGAATACAAATGATAGGTGTTAATGTAAATGATACAAGTGATGCCTTCACCAGTGACGATTAATTTGAATGCTAGTTGATCAGTTTCTCCATTAAAGGACAGATCTATGAAAACCTTCGACCAGGAATTCTGAGTGGTAAATTACATGGAAAAGCCGATCTGCGATAACTTAAAGGCAAAGTAAATGAATTCGAATAACAAAGTCGCAAATTTCGCCGGGAAATCCTACTTCCTAATTCCTCGTAGCGGTCGCACCCATAGTATACCTAATGGGAAACAAGAAGATTCCGATAGCTGATGGTCCTAGCGAGCAGGAAAAAATATAATATTTCAACTTGTACCTGAAGTTGGGGAGAGCGAGGGGAATTTCGGGATATATTCATTATACCCTGAGGGTAGAGCAGGATACTTATCACAATGTTGCGAATTTGTGACCATTTGTATCATGTTTATATGCAAGTGAATTGACCACATTGCGCGTTACCTCCGAGCTGATCTTTCTGTGAAGGTTTCTCAGTTGGCATCCTCTCATTCGTAATTTGTTCTCCCGTATCAGGACGAGCATGTATCGTAAGTTGTTCTGTTTCCCAGTTATCTGCGATTTCAAAAATAAACAAGAAAAAAGAGAAAGGTGAAGACTTATGAAAAATGTATTATTTTATTTTAACGAGAGATTGAAAACAGGTCAACGCAAAGCGTAGCATTCCATCGAAGGGTAACAATAGCCCATATTTATCATTTTTTGAATATTTAATCAACTATGATCTTTGACTTTTGACGTACATACACAATAACATTACTTACGTTAAGTATCTTCAATTGAAAACACTGATACATCATATTCGTCTTCAACCGTCTTATTACATCACATGTTGTCGTTAGGTAAATGGTAACTAATAGCTATTATGCAATTTAGATTCCTGTTCAAGAATTCTTAGAATATAGAATGTTGCATACATGTAGCTTTGTTAACTTCTTTGTCATTCCGTAATGAACGTATATAAAATTCAATAGTTTATGAATCTGATGAACCAACAACCAGCATGTTGTGAAAACACCGCATATTAGTTAACATATCACATCGTTTATCATTTGTTTGTAATGTTTAAAATGTTATCTATTCAAAACTGACAACTTTCTGCAAGGATGTCTACGTCACAGTGCAGCTTGGAATGACCACTTTTCACGTGCTCCCGTGAAAAGATCACAAAAAATGCATAACTATGCCTTCTTTGATTTAAAATGAGCCAGCAGAAAGTAAAAAAGGGAAAGAATGGTCAACATAAGGAATATAGTTTGAGATCTAGACCTGTAGGGAAAGATAAGGACGGAAACAGGTTGGAGGGTGTCGACGATGAACCACACGGAGACCAGCAGGCAGTGGAGAGTACGAGCTCGAGAAGCAGTGCATCACTGCCGGTGGCGAGAGGCGAGGATGACCCACAAGCAGACCTACGCAACATGATTCGTGATCTCAATTCGAAGCTCGACTCTTTCAAGAAGGACATAGCAGATATCAAAAAATATGTAAGTATCATTGACGTTGCAGTTCAAGACAATAGTAACAGAATTATGCATTTGGAGAAGGAAAGAATCCCGCAACTACAGAGGGAGATTAAAAGAGTAGAGCGAGAATGTGAGAACAAGTTACTTGCAGCAGAATTGCACGAGAGAAAGCAGAATCTCCTAATGTATGGTTTGCAAACCACGACGAATGAGGATGTGGAAGATATTGCAAAGAAGAATATTGCCTTGTTCAAGAATAAGCCTACACGTGATGATGAAACAGTGAAAATGCAATTTGCAAACATCCATAGATTATCTCGTCGACGTAACATGTCAGGTCCTGAAGGAGATAAGGCCCCAGATGCTATCATTATGAGATTTGTCAAATCTTCTGATAAGGAGAAGGTCATACGTGCATTCTATGCATACTATTCATATCAGAGCAGAAGGAAGAGGGGAGGTATAGCTGCTACTACTAGTGCTGATGCTACTCCTGGAGACAGAGACAAGAATGACCCATTGTTTCGCGTATCCATTCACACAGATTTGCCAAGAAAGATGAAGATAAAGAGAAGCCAATAGCCTCAAGAGCATATGAGTTGAGGAAGCAAGGATTTCTAACAAGAATCAAAGTAGTTGGCATTGATGTTATTCTTCAAACAAAGAAAGCGAGGGGTGGAGATGACTGGAAAAGAGATAAAGAGCAGTAGTTATGTAACAGAACGGTCATGAACTACACAGGCTGACAGCAAGAAGTTAGACATTAAAGATACTTTATTTTTGAAGGAAATAAACACCTAACTTGTACAATTATTAGGCTCTCATGCTTATAGAAAAGTGATCCATCATGAGAGGGGGACCATGATGCATTTTGACCCGGAATCGAAATTGTATTGTTTGTTTTGTATAGTTTTGTGCGTGTTGTGTTTATGTTTTTTGTTTAGTGTAGTATTGTGTATGTAATGTGTAAACAATCTAAATCCCTCCAAAATATTTATGTATTTCATTTCTCTCTGCAGTGTTATCATCTTCGGAAGTATGAATAATTTTTCTAATGAACAACGTTTTTATCTGTTATGAATAGTGACGATGTTAAAATAGTATTATTAAACTGCCTTGAACTTGGAGAACGCTGTAAAAGAAAGGATTTTTTTGTTTTTGTTAGAAAGATGCAAATGTATATTGTATACAAGACACTCATTTTGTTTTTGAATGGGAAGAAGAAATATTAAAAGAGTGGGATGGAAGAGGTTTCTTTTCATATAAAGCATCTAATGCAAGAGGAGTTGCAATATTTGTTGACAAAAACACAAATTGATGGAAACTATGTAGCCCTTAGTATCCAGTTTGGTTTTCTAGAATTGTCACTGATTGTAATATAAGGGCCAAATATTGACTTCCCAGAATTGTTTAGTTGTATAGAAAACATCTTAGTAGAGTATGATGATCCTCACGAAATTATTTGTGGTGATTGGAACCTGGTACAGAGTACGGAGTTATATACTTTTAATTACCTTCGACTTAGTAACAAAAAAGCAAGGGAAAAGGTACTTGAGAAAACAAAAATAACTTTAAATTGTTTTGATCCATTCGTCAACTTCATCCTGATACAAAATCCTATACCTGGCGACAACCTACACCAGTGAAGCAAAGTAGGTTGGATTACTTTTTAATGTCTTCAGATATATTTTCCTTGGTTAGAAAAGGTGAAATTGGTTTTGGCTATCGCACTGATCATTTAATGATGAGTTGAGACATTGTGTTAGATAAATGCCATAAGAAATTTTCCTATTGGAAGTTGAATAACTCCTTTTTGAAAAAGTCTGAATTTGTTAATCTTATTAAGGAGAAGGAAAATGAATTTTCCCTACAGTACCTTAATGTTGATTGTCTTGATGGTAAACAATTTGAACATGTCAGTAAAGAAGACCTGAAATTTACAATTAATGACCAGTTGTTTGTTGACACTTTGTTGGTGGAGTTGCGAGCGGTTACAATTGTGGATGCTATTCGACGGAAAAAGAAGGAAGAAAAAGTAGAAAAGGACCTTGAGACTGAGATAGTTAATTTAGAAAGACTGTTAGAACATAGCACAAATACCAGAGAAAATTTAGAAGAAAAAATAATTATTGAGAGATGAATTGGAACAATTAAGACACCAGAAGCTTGGCATGGCAGCTAAAAGACTACAGCTTCAAACAATGCAATATGGGGAAAAACCTTCAAAATATTTTTTGAAGCTAGAAAACAAAGGATAGTGGAAAAAAAAGGTTTGTCAAATTGATTGACGACAATGGTACCGTGTTGCAACAACAAGAGGATATCCTGAAAGAGGTTGGGTTATGTTATGAACGTTTGTATAAATAACATCCAAATTGTGATGCAGAAGATCTTTTTTCTCACATAAGTAAAGAACATTTTCAAAGTCTCACACAAGAAGAGTGTATTAATAGAGGGTGAATTTTCTCACAGTGAAATTGAATATGCATTAAGGAATATGAAAAATAATAAAGCTTCTGGCCAGGATTGATTTAATGTGGAGTTTTTCAAAGTTTTCTTTGAAGAATTAGGCATTTATATTATGCTAAATATGAATTATGAAAATTATCTATCTCGCAAAATATTATGCAAATGTGGAAGAACATCAGATAAACCATGTTCCCTGAAAAGCATGGCTCTTCAAATGCCGTCTGATTCTAAATATGGCATGTAACATCTTAACAATCGGGACGGATTTTTACGCCACGTGTTCGTGTAGTCTAATACACATCTGTCTGTGTACAGTGCTTGTAACTTTACCAAGACTTGGCCAAATTTCTTATCATTATGATGATTCCAGAACTTTGCAATACACACGAATACTTATATGCTCGATGATTAACTTTTCTGATAGTTTCCATACCGTTTCTTTCACAATGCAATCGCATGACCAGAACTCAACTTTATTCGTGATCCATTCCAAAACTAAGATTTGCTCCACGTTATATATATATATATATATTTCTATTTCTATTGATAAGCTGAAGAAAGATATATTTTCTTGTACAATAATTAATTTTGAAATAGAAATTGCTTTCAAGTTATATGTACGGTGCCATGTCAACATACAAAAAGTCTGCTTTCTGGTACATTCATCTCTTTTGATTTTTTAGCTCCACAGTATTTCTTTTGTCAACCGAGATGCCGCAAAAGAATGTAAGTTACAAACAATATTTGTTGGGAAAACGTCTTTTTTTTATTACGGAGCGAAAGGGGAGACCCTTCCCGGTCTGACTACGCGTGCAGTGTGAGGGAAGCGCGGACTTGAGTGGATCAAGGTAAACGTCGTGGTCTACCTTCAATCTGGTAGGGGTGGTGAGCCATCTGACTTGATCAGTTGGTGGCGGATAGACCAGGATGGCTCATCCGCCTAGTGTAACTATATGAGCGAAAATGGTGGAAAGACTAAATAGCACCATGGTTAAAGCCCCTGATAACGCTAACCAGTCATCTCGACCGATGGGCCTGTAAATTGCAGTGCATAATGATGCATCATCTCCAAAACTAATTGGGTGAGATCATGTTGAAAACCAAAGAAAACAAAACGGCACTACTAACAGCGAACAAACTGATATATGTTGGCACATTGAATGTGCGTACTTTAAATCAAGATGGAAAACTAGACACGCGTTCTACTTAACCAACTTGTCCAATTCCAGTGGGAAGTTATTGGATCTCAGAGACTCACTGGAAAGAATCAGGAGATTTCACTGAAAGAAGTTTTCCAAGTGTTGATGTGGTCTCAGATCACCAACTGGTTACCTGCAATTTCAAGCTACGATTCAAAACTAAACTTGAACATAATAACATGAAGATATATGATACGTCAAAACTGAAAAATTAAACTACATCAGAAAACTGACAGGACATAATCTGAGGGAAGTTCAGACCTTTGCTTGATCACGCTGATACCCACCCAGACATAGATAGCATTTGGGAAAATATTAAGCAAGCATTTAACAGCTAGGTGCATAATTTTTCCTCTGTAATTCATAGATTTTAGCATTATATTAATTGGTAATTGGTTATAGTTTCTGAGTAGCATGTTGTCCTATCATCAGAAACAAACAATAAAACATAGCTACAAACTTTATACAAATAATTTATATGCCCCTATTGCGGTCATACATTTTGTCCGGAATTTCCTGTAGTGTCCGTAACGGTGTCATTCATGCTATATGATTGTTTTTTCAAACTTCTTATACAGTTTGCCTCGCGTAACTACCCCGTTGACTAGCTGTGGTAAAATTAAATATTCAGCTAAGCATAACATTTTTGTTTGGCAAGTTAATAAATGGCATTTTTAGTGTCCGTATAAAACACAAGTGGGCGATGGTGTAAAACAAATACAGCTTAATAACTAAATACTACTAATTTGTAATTTAAATTTGATTTTGATACAGTTGCTCTTCTCAATGAATTAACACAATTCTCTTTTCCTGAAAGATTTTCTCCTGGATATGACATTTTGCAAACAAAAAAACTATTTTGCATGAATTTAATTTCAAAGATAACAACAAAATTGACTTACGAGTAATTTAATAACAATATTTTGTTATATTGGTTAGATGTAATAAAGTATAAACTTAAATGCATTATTGTGTTTTAGTTTCAATATCGAAAGTAGAAAAGAGTAGGAGCCTTTGTTACATTACAGAAGAATAATATCAAAGCCTTCAAGCCAAAATGTACCTCCTTTTCTGGATAAGAAGGTTCTAAAATAAATGTTAACAATGTAAAAGCTGTCTATGACATCAAATATGCATGATGCATGGGAAATACATTATTTTAATCATTTAATTGCCTACCTACAACATGTAAAAGTCACTACACTGAGTTGATGTCCACACACACATAAACAATTTTGTGCACACGCCAGTATGTGTATGACTAGTGTCTCCTGATGACTATGGACAAATAAATACCTTCTTTTGAGGACACCCCCTTCGAGGGGATTGAAATATAAATTATGAAATATCTCTTCGTGTACGTTTTTGCTCACAATTTTTCTCGATACATTCAGCTTATTTGATTGAGAGAGAGAGAGAAACAAATAGACTGAGTTTGATTTTGACTTGTGTACCGACATTGGTATATATATATCTGATGATCTTATGAATACTGGATTAATACTGAACATCTGAGGATCATTGCATAAACGTATCAGATATGATTATTGATTTTACCATAATTTATAATGAAGATCAATTATCACTTCTTCTTTTAATTAGTTCTTTGTTTCTGTTTTTCGGCGTACACTGTCTAAGGCACGTTTTACGAGTATACCACTTGCTATTCTTCATGAAGTACAGAATGTGGTCTTTTTTATGACACCCAATTGTAATGAGTTCCTAAAAATGGGTTCTAAAAATACTGAATATATCATGCAGCACATACGATACGAGGACAACACATGCAGTTCAATCTTCTCCAAACGCACATTGAATCCTACACCACATACTATACAAGGACACCATGGGAACTTTCTTTTTCAAACAAATTGTTTTTGGTCTCACTGAGCAAATCTTGTAAGGTCCTATGAGATACAGTTATCTTTTCAGAGTTACTTCTCAAAATAATGAAGTACATGTACATCGTATTTTCATTTTTTCAAATATCTAGGGTTTCCTTGCTTATGTCTAATAAGAGACTCACCTTGATTATGCTTTATGATGTGCTGTATTATCCCTTTTTTCTTTCTCTCTTTTTTATATTTTATTTAATTGTTCTTCCTTTTCCTTATCTGTACTCTTCTTTTTCTTTTATTAAGTTGTTATTCTTTTTATTCTCTTCTTCCTTCTCTCTTCATGCTTTCCTTCGTTATATCTCCATGTTTTTTTAATTTCTTCTTTCCTCTTCCTTAATTGTCTAAATAGTTACGCTTCTTTCATGTTCTTATGACTAAATTATGCTTCTTTCAATGTTTAAAAATGAACAAAGAAGATGGAGAAAAAGAAAAATAATATCCCAATGGGGCCACCCCTAGAACTACCAATAACAACTTTTGTTTTCTGTTTGTCAGATTGTTCTGCCTTTATTGAAAGGGTGGACATCCCTTTAAGTCCTATCCAAGAGAATTGGTAATGAGGATTTGAAAAGATACTCTCAGTTGGCCTCAAGATTTGCAGCAACAACAATGATGGTAGAAAAAAAGGGCAAATAGATTACTTATATATTGCATCAAAGAATAGCATGTATACTATACGTATAAAATGTAGTGTCCGTGAAATCCTATAGGATTGTTTACATAAGTTATTTTAGACAGCTTATGATACGACACGAGCCTTCCTAGCAATTTGATTTGTTTGTATATGTATACAGATGGGACTAAAGTTTGGAATTTGTCTCATTTACCAATGTTTGGTTGGCTATTTAAACAGGTTCTAGGATTTGAAAAAATGGCATTTATCAGATTTGATCGTGTGCTACCTCTAATGTGTATACTGCGTCTAATTTATGGACTGAAGTGAGTGTGATTTTTTTTATTTTTCACAAATTGTCAAGAAAGTCCCCCAAAGAAGTGCAAAATATTTGTTTATTAATCCTAATGAGGCCAGGGAGGTTAGTTCCCCCCCCCCATCCCCTCCGCGATTTATCTGATTGTTCAAAAACGCATACGGATGACGCCTCGCCGCTCGCTGACTGTTTTCTTTTTTAGTCTTGCGCATCTTTTAATTTTATTTTTTGTAATCGGACGTACAGTTACAAAGTCACATGACTTTTTGTCTTTGCATGTCAGCCAGAAAACCGCTCATGATTCGTGTACAAAACATATGGAAATGTCATTTTTCATTAACAAAAAGAGATGAAACAATGGTTATTGGGTCTTTTTTAAAGTTTAGGTGTTTTTTGGGGGAGGCAAACAAGTTTAATTGTAGTTAGAAATGAAATAAAACAACAAAAGCAATAAATATATTAGTTAACAAAACAATGAAATACATACGAATTTTTCAAAACAAGAGATAACATAAGGAATAACCTGGCTCTTCCTATCTTTTTAGTCGTATTATGATTTCAAAATGGTCTAACTAATATATTTAGTTAAATAGAATGCTTAAATATTAAGAATATATGATTTATGGGTAAAAATTGAATTGTATGACCTTATTTGCATAAATTACCATAAATTGCATATTTATGGTAATTTATGCAAATATTGAATTTATCATATTATTCGAGACACTTCAATTGACATGCGTGCAAATGTTCGCGGCGATCGGCTGTTTCACGTCCGGGATCTTAGGGGGGGGGGGGGGGCATAATTGCCTCGAATATTCTTTATACGACGTTTCGTTATAGAGTTTCAAGATAAAATAATTTGTGTGTGGACACGCTGTAAACCACACGAGCAAATAAGTTATCGAGGCACCGCTGAACAAAACATGACGTGTATGGTAATATTAATTTATTATTATTATTATTATTATTACTTCTTTTTTTGGAGGGGGGGGGGGGGGGTGAAAAATTGAAGGGTTTGTTTAACCCCCAAAACACGCCCTGCGTACACGCATGCCTGTTACAAACATCTACGAAATCCTCGATTGGATCGTTATATTAACATAAAGGAATTATGTCACACTTAATGTGAATCCATTCTCGACACTTCAAACATGCCAATTAGCTTTTTGATTTCGTTTCACCTGAGACGTGATCCCCATATCAAAACATGAACATTAACATTAATTGAATGAAGAAATATATAATACCATTTAAATAAATGATGTAGAATATAACGTCAATTGTTATTATTATCATTATTTCTTAGTAATTGTTTTTTCTGTTGTTCTTGTCATTGTTATTGTTATTATTAATTTATTATTATCATTAGTTAATTAGGTTTATTCCGCCTTTTAATTGGAACTTGAATTAATTATGCTCTGCGAACATAAAAATAAACATATCCATTATAAATGTGAAGATAAAATTTACATTTTGTCCTTTATTCATTTTTTTTTCTTTCGCAGATATCTGTTCATTCTTATTTTCAACACTTTCCACTAAATATATTGCCTCATAATAGACTAAAATAATGAATTAAATTATACGGGGCCACGCTAAAAATATGCAAATATACTCTCTTCATTTATAAGACTTATTTCTATTAATATATGTGAACGACCAACCAACTGTAGCGAAGCATTATAAGGTATTAATGTATGCTGACGATACGTGTTGTTATTTCAGTTGTAACAATGTTCAAGATTTGACAACAACTTTTTAAAAAAAGACCTGGAATCCGCACGTGAATATTCAAAATGCAACAAACTGAAATTAGATGTTAAGAAATGTGAGTTTCATGTTGTAGGCACCAGAAGTAAATTAAACAGAAATTATCATAATATACATTTACTAGTAGAGAGTAAACCGATTCTTAGAGTTACATCGTGTAAGCATCTTGGCGTAATTCTAGACGAGAATCTAAGATGGAACCTGCATATTTACGAAATAAGAAGAAAAAAATTGTTTAAATTATATATACTAAGGAGAATTCGCCCGATTATTTCACAACGCCAAGCAGTATTGTTTTATAAATCCATGATACAATGTCATTTTGATTCCTGTGATATAGTCTATGCAAATACAAGGGTTACGAACTTAAGAAAACTTCAAACTTTACAAAATAAAGCGCTAAAAATTGTCCTTAAGAAAAACCTAAGATTCCCAACAGATCAGCTGTTCCTACTTTTGAATTTAGATAACATTTTAGAAAGATTTTTAAAAAGGACATTAATAGTGGTGCACCAAATATTGTATAATAATGCACCAAAGCCTAGTATATGTTTCTTTGAAAAGCGCAACCCCGTGTAAGATACCCGACACTCTTTTCATAATTTCGCATTACCAAAAGGCCAAACAAATTATAAAATAAGGAGTTTAAGTTATAGAGGGGCGAAATGCTGGAACACAATTTTACAGGAACTGAAAAAACATAGAGAATAAAAATGTTTAAAAAAAAAAAATCATGTCACGACCTAGGTAGCGCGGGTTGCGGCTGACCCTTTTGAGGAGAGTGAATCAGACTCTCGGTTTACAATACACTTCTCTATTAATTATCTAATTTAGATTCATTATTATTAATTTGTATTTTGTACATAATAATAAATCATTTTTTCCTTCTTATTCTTCATATTTTCCCATGCAAATTATTTGTTACTTTGTTCTCATTTTATTCGTTTATTTTGCATATGCTTATGTTTATGCATATGATTATGCTACTTTTTGTTTGTGATATAATTTGTATATTTTGTATTCAGTTTGTTTGATTTGTTTGATTGATTTTATTTCTGCGTTCAAAAATATACAAATTCAAAGTCAAAGTACAAAATTTTGAACAATAACAAATACAAAGAATACAATGTTTACAAAAGTAATTAAATGAAAAATCATGTACAATTATATCATTCGATAAACATGTACGAAGCATACAATAACATAAGAAATATGAAATATTTTCAATAAATTAGAGAGGTAATTTGGAACGCAGGAGACCACCATCGTGAGCGGTTAGGCTGGAGATGGATGGCGGCCTCGTAAAAAGAATTGGCGACATAACTCTCTTCGAAAAACTGAGTGACCAAGAGGGTGCGGTGCAAGTGCAGGTGCAGTAAGCAGTTGCATGATAAAGAATAAATAAGTCACGGTTTTGTTATACTAATTTAAAGAGAGGGGAGCATATGATTGTATTATTTGTCGTTTAAGTGTAGCTTTTAAGGAGTAGATGGTTGAACAAGACTTTATGTTGTCGGGTAAATCATTCCAAATGTCCGGGCCAGAATGTCTAACAGATTTGTGTGTTATTGATAATTTGGGGTTTGTAAGATGGAAGTTTCCAGATATGCGAGTAGAGTATGAATGAACGGAATTATTAAACCTAAACATGTTATCAAAGGATGGTGGAAGCAGATTATTAATGTACTTAAACATAATAACTGCTACTTGAGTAGTGTTCAGATCGAAATTTGTTAGTGTTTTAAGTTTATAGAATAAAGGATCAGTGTGAGCTAAGAAATGCGAACCTGTACAAATACGTATGGCTTTCTTTTGCAGTTTGAAAATATAATTAATTTTTGTCGAACCACAATTTCCCCATACACTATTACAATATGTTATATACGGGAGAACTAGCGAATTATATAGTAGGAATAAGGTTGCATGGGGTAGAAGAAACTTGAACTTGGAGATTATTCCAATACTTTTGGAAATGCACATTGTAACTTGGTGTAAATGATCATTCCAAGTCAAGGTTTCATCTTTAAGAACACCCAAAAACTTGGAATTAGTTTTCTTCTCTAGTAGCATACCATCTATATAGGTGTTTCTGTATTATGAGAATGATGTTTTAAATACATGAAATTTGTCTTTTTTGTATTAAGTGAAAGTTTATTGGATTTAAACCAATCTGATACTTTGTTAATTTCATAATTCAAAGTATTGCTTAACGAATTAAGGTCTTTATGGGGATAAAAGATATTTGTATCATCGGCAAATAAGATAAAAGAAAGAAGGGGGGATGTATTGATAATATCATTTACATAAAGAAGAAATAACAGTGGACCTAAGATGGAGCCTTGAGGAACACCGCATTGAAATAAAAGAGGATCAGAATCATAACTATTAAATGTAACATATTGTCTTCTGTTTGTTAAATAATCTTTAAACCATAAGAGTGGCTGACCCCGAATTCCATAATGACTGAGTTTGGAGAGTAGAATAGCGTGATTGAGCGTATCAAATGCTTTACTCAAGTCACAGAATATACCTATAACATGCTCTTTGTTAGCTATGGCACTTGTAATTTTGTCATAAATTTGAATTAATGCTAAGTCAGTTGAGTATTTTTTTCTGAAGCCATATTGATTTAAATTGAGTATTTTGTGTTTAGTGATAAATTTGTGTAGCCTATTATGAACGATCTTTTCTAAGACTTTGGATATACTTGGAAGTAGGGAAATTGGACGATAGTTACTAATTTCGTGAGGATCATCTTTTTTGAGAATGGGGTTGACTTTAGCTAGTTTTAATACATCAGGGAAAACACCTTGCGATAACGAGTGATTAAATATGTGAGTTAAAGGCTTTGCAAGTGGATACATTATTTCTTTTAGGAGAGACATACTTATTTTATCAAAACCGTGCGATTTTGAGTTGTTAAGAGATTGGGTAAGGTTAATAATTTCGCTAGGATTTGTCGGATTTAAAAAGAGAGACTCTTGGTTTTGATTGGAAAGATAGTCTTTAAAGTGAGCGTGAGTTCTTTTAATTTTGCTGGCGAGTTCAGGGCCGATATTCGTAAAAAATGAGTTAAATGAATTTGCATGAAGACTAGGATCATGTATTTTAGTGCCATTTAATGTGATATTATCCGTGGGTGGGGGATTCGTTTTTTTTCCCCATTACCCCTTTGATAATTTTCCAAGTTGCGGTTGTGTTTGAACTGGCCTTTTTTATTTTATTAGAAAAATGCAATCTACGGGATGTACGGATAAGTTTTGTTAATTTGTTTCGATAAATTTTATATGTGTTTAGGTTAGTGTCAGTTGGATTGTGTAAATATAATTTGTAGAGGTGATTGCGTGTTTGTATTGATTTCAATAAACCTTTCGTTATCCAAGGATTCCTGGGTTTATTTCGCTTATTACTCATTTTGCCTAAAGGAATATTCTTTTCATAATAATATTGCAATTTGTTACTAAAATGTTTATATGCAGTATTGACATCATTTACACTATATACCTCAGCCCATCCCTCGAAAAATAAATCCTGTTTCAGCAATTCTATATTACGTTTGGATTCTTTGCGATATATAAGCTCATCAAATGATTTACGGCCAGATAGTTTGCATTAACAAGTTAAAAATATGGGTAGGTGATCCGACACTTCAGAACACAATATTCCACCGATGGTTTTGTTGTTATGTACGTTTGAAAAAATATTGTCAATCTGAGTTGATGAATGTGGATTTATTCTGGTGGGTTTATTAATAATCGAAAAAAAGCCGTATGAATGCATCAACTGCATACAATTGGTTGAGTTACTGTTATCAGATGAGGGTGAGAAGTTGATGTTAAAGTCACCAAGGATAAAATTGTGTTTATTTTCATCCCCTATTTTATGAAGATAAAAATCCAGTTCGTCACAGAATAAATCACAATTAGAATCAGGGGGTCTATAAATCAAACCTATGATGACATTTTTGGCATTTGAGTTATTAATTTCGATAAATAAAGATTCTGCTTGTGTTAGTTTAATATCTGAACGGATTTTGAAGTTTATGTTTTGTGTAATATAAAACGCAACACCGCCACCTCTTCTTCCTTTGCGGTCCGCCCTAATCAACTTATAATTAGGCAAATTGAACATATCTGGAGAATTCTGATGTAACCAGGTCTCACTTATTCCAATGACGGAAAATGCAAAATTATTTAAAGAGTGTAAAAGGTTTTCAACGTATTCGAAATTTTTGTTCAGACTTCTGGAGTTTATATGTAAAAGTGAAATATTGTCTGGTTTGTAAGAAAATGAATTTTTGAATTCTTGGGGTGTGTAGTATTTGCTCTCGTTTATATCGTCGACAAGAATATCGGGAGTGTGCGCGTCCGAATTCATTTAACGATACGTATTATGTAAAGTACCGAAAATTTGGAGGATGAACAACTGCATGTGTGATGCTGGTGCGTTTGTGTGTGTACGAAGTGCAAGTGTGCGGGTAACTTCAAAATATAATACAAATGAAAATACAATAAGACCCATCTTGGTCACAGTTACAATAATTGCTTAGGAGCAACAGAGCGGAGCCCGACCGCCCGAGTAAAGGGTGTATTTTTGACACGCAAAATAGAGGGGCTGGGAAGAAACAAAATGCTTGATAACAATAATGACAAATCGGAGTACGATTATTAAATGGCAAAGAGGGATTTGACATTCCCGCTCATCAAAACTAGTTCAGTCTATAACAATGGATTCTGTGATTGACACAGGAGTTTTGCAAAACAAAGAGATTTGTTGTGCGGAGGAGAAAAAATGTATGCATGTTAAAGCAGACTCTGAGATAATGCTTAATAGCAATAACGTCATTTCGGAGTACAATAATATTAAATGAAAGGTCATGACAATTTGAGATTAGTGACAACAATACAATTCTCTCAAGATTCAAATGCTTTACACATTTAATGCGGTTTTGAAAAGAAAGTTAGGCTGGTCAAACAATGGACCCATCGCACCCATGCGTCGCGTATTTCTGAGATAGAGCACCACTGCGGACCAATATGAAGATCGGTCAGCCGTGGCGCGGAGAAGCCACGCCCTGTTCCTACTTTAGACACACGTAAACGATAAGTCCATATATTTGTTACAGTAAGTTTAATAAGCCCATCATACACGAATCGTGTGACTGACACGGGTGTTTTGCAAATCAAAGAGATTCGTTGTGCAGATGAGAAATATTCATGCATGCTAAAGCAGACTATGACATAATGTTTGATAGCATGACAATTCGGAGTACAATTATTAAGTGGCAAAGAGATTTTTGACATGAATTCCCGGTCATCAAAACAATTTCAGTCAACCACAATAAAACAGATGGACCCAAAACAGTTGAACGCTATACAGATAATTATTGATAAAGGGTGAGGAATTCGTTCTTGACAATCCCAGTAATCAAGATCAAAGGTTAATACAAATTTGTCTACGACCCCCAGGCCAGTGGAGGGTAAGCTATACATTCCTGCATGATACAAAATGGAGCTGCATGACCCCCGAAAGGTCATGACAATTTAAGATTAGTGACAACAATACAATTCTCTCAAGATTCAAATGCTTTACACATTTAATGCGGTTTTGAAAAGAACATGGACTTTGTGAGAAACTTTGTGAAAAACAGCCCTTTAGGCTGAGAGAGTTACCGTGTTTAAATAAATAAATGAAATAAAATGAAACTGAAATTAATCTATGTATTTTCAAATATCATTACAATAATGAAACTTCATGTATTTGAAATGAAGAAAAAATGTATTTAATACAATTTTATAATTCTTTACGAGTCTCAAAACAAGTACGTAGAGTTTTCTGTAAAATGCATGAAATTAACATTTTGCTTAATCAAGTAGACTATAACGACAACAATTTGCAGATTATAACAAAACGAATTATACCATCCTGTTCATTACGTGAATATCTACAAACATGCAAGTGCTCGTGTTTTGCGGACATTCGACGACCGACATTATAGGGGGTCCGAGCACCCCCCCCCCCCCCGCTTCGTCAGGGAGATGCTCAAAGTACAGGAAGGGTTAAGCATCAGTAATGATTTTAAAAGTCTAGCCATTTCAAGTGAGTCGCATTTTGCGTAAATTTGAAATTAATATATGGAAATTATATTCAATTATAAATTATAAATGTTGAACTCTAGTGGCCGCAAGGTAAAGAGCATGCATATGCATACATATGCATACTCCCTTGGATTAACGAAATATATAACTTGATATATTTTCAACTTTTTGGTGCCATTTTAGAATATGTAGTCACAGGCAGGGCACCATTTCCTGAATCTAAGATTGTACGTCCCTGTTATCCCAGAAAAAGCTTTTTGCCCTATTTAAATGCACAAACATGTATTTTCTAACGACAGATATTTTGAATAAGCATTTATTAAAGCTTATATTTCCCTTACTGAGAGAATAGGAGTTGTTCAGCTAAAATCAAAGTTTTCCACTGCCCTGCTTTACAGGGTTGTGTAATTTTAAATGTATTACATCTTGGCCGCCTGATAATAATAGTTAGGGGATAATGGACGACTAATCACGTTTATTGCGAGCCTATGGCCATTTGAATTGCTTAAAGTGTCCATATCCCACATACCTCTAAACTGCTTAGTGTTTGAAGCTATCCCAGCTCCCTTGCTCTCATTATCAAATACTATCGGATCCGCCGTGGAATGTTTTTGAACTTGCCGTTTCCTGCTGTCATCTGCGAATGTAGAATTGAGAAGAAAATTGACAGGGAAATTAGGAATACTTTTTTTAGAGTAGATGAACAGGATTGTTTTAACCCAGTTTTCTTACCTGCGATATGCAAAGTTCATTATTCAATTACATTTCAAAAGGAAATTTTAGATTGGTGAAAAGCAAATGTTCTTCGAATTGAACAAAAACAAATGAATTTAGCCCACCAATTTAAAAACGGAGAAAACAAATAAAAGGAATGGCAAAACAAATGTGATTCCATGCTCGTAGAGACCCACATTACGTTATGAATAACATATGCTTGTACATGTAATGTAGCCTGTTAAGCCTCAGTAATGCTTTTTTTAATCGCATTCTACGTACATTTCAAATAAAAACTTTGGGAATTACATTCAATAAAGAAATGTATATAAACGTGTTAATGGTGATACAAAGTTTTGGTATGGGGTCATAAATTTGGTTCAAATGAACATATTGGAAGCATATGCCATCCTACAATATTCAGTGATCGTTGTCGAGGTTGAAATCTAGACTAAAGTTATGAAATTATAAATAATAAACTCGTTATGTTTTATAGCTCCCTCTCGAGGTCAAGATATTAAATAAGCTATACAACAATGTTTCTTGACTATAGTAGACCGATAAGATATTCCCGTTTGGGAATTATATATCACAAGTACATATTCTAAGATTTGTATCGTTGCAGCTACCATTGTAGGGCCGTAGGCGTTATTTGAAATGTATCAACATTTTCCAGGAGCACCAGTAAATTTGTATACTCAATTTTTCTCAAAAGAAGAGGTGTTTTAGGGGTTAAATTTTCGAGTGCGTATACTACATCCACAGGGGCATCAAAATATATCAAAATTGTAAAGAATCACTTTCCACCCAATTTTCAAAATTTCCTAACAATTTGTATTACCTTTAACCTCTATCGGCCAGTACCGGACGCACGCTGTTAGTAGCAGGTTTGTTAGCGCTAACAAGTCACTAACAAATCAGCCACTAACAACACGGGTAAAATGACCGTACAGGAAGCGCTGTTAGAGCGCTGTTAGACACGCACGCTGTTACAGCGATGTTACTGGATTTGAGCCATAGAGTTAGGTAAAATCTATGATTTGTGCGTAGATGTGACGTCATTTCGGCGATTTGCGCATGCGGCGGGTCCTTTGGCGTCGTCAGGCCAAATTTGCGAACCCGTTCATCGATGATTTCGGGTTCGTCAGAAAACTAGTGACCCGTCGTCATAATGACGTCATCTTGCTACATCGCAGCGTAAATCAGAAAGTAAAAACAGAAAGAGAAAGTGATAGAATGATAAAAACACAGAATAACATAAGAGAAGATGATGGAAGGAAGAAACAAAGGACAAAATAAGGAAAGACAGGAAGAGAAAGTGATAGAATAATTACAAAAACAAATAATAACATAAGAGAAGATGATGGAAGGAAAAACAAAGAATAACATTAGAAAAGACAGAAAGAGAAAGTGATAGAAAAATAAGAACAAAGAATAACATAAGAGAAGATGATGGAAGGAAGAAACAAAGGATAACATAAGGAAAGACAGACAGAAAAAGTGATAGAATTATTTTAAAAAAAGGAGAAATTTATAGCGCACGCAAGAAATTATTCACAAACATTGTCACTATTTGTGCCCCTGGCACTGGTAGTGAGTTGTTAAAACATTACCACTACTGTTAGCTTCTATGCGGCCTTGAAATGTTAGGCTAACAGCGCTGTTAGTGAATTCGACTAACATTACGCTTATGTGCGGCCAAAACAGCGCTATCGGTACTGTTAGTGCGCTGTTTGCGTTAACAACGTTTCTGTGCGGCCGCCACAGGTATATCATGTATATTCCCTGGGATTAACGGGATATATTTCATTTTTTTGTCAGAATATGTAGTTTTCCTATCAGGATGAGTACTACTTAAATATGTAACACAAACATATTTTATGGCTCGAGAGACATTGATATTTTTTTTTTAATCTGAGGTTGTACGACATTGTCATCCCTGAAATGGAAATTCGCCCCATTGTCGGTATCTGCCTATTTAAATACATACCACCACAGGATCGAAATCTTCAATAAGCATATCTTAAATGTAATCGCAGCATATCGGCTACTACGATACTTGAATCCGTGTAGTTCTTATTCAAGGTCACATCTTGCTACCACTCGTTCCATAGCAATTATTTTGGGACTAACGAATGATATCCTTATACACTGTTGGTCATAATGGTGGAATATTTATTTTTTACCCCAGTTTAGGGAAGGATTTTAAAAAATTATTTATTTCTAATAGATCTAGATAATGGCATACATTCTCAGATTTTATTGAATATTAATTTGCGAGTGTTTGTTTTGCGTGACTGCTTAATCATATGTGTGCTACTATGCTAATCAGCTAAGGGACCTACGTCCTTAAGTCATAATTGACAGTAATGAGGATTAATGCCTCACAAAAGGGCACTAATATATAGCTGATCGACACGATTTTTATCCTGGGGCCTCACAGTAACGAGGCCATTGCTTAGCCCCTGAATCATGACTGCAGTGGTTGCTAGGGTACGCGGCCCCTTCCACAAATCCCCCAAAACGAAGAAAATGCAATAAATTGTCAAAAATTCATTGCATTTTCCCCCGGCCCCCAACAGGAAAAATTCTTCTGTGTGGCCATGCCTTGAACCATAATGCATGGCCCTACAGAGGCATTAATCCTCATCATGTGTGCTTCTAGATTGTTCATGCGTGTTCGACACCATTTAGCATGACATGTTGTTGCAACGATTTCGACTTTGTCCCGGAATTTGCAGCCAAGCACTTAGACCACTATTTATTCCAGCGCTCCCACTCGGAAGCGATTTGGAACGGGTGGTCATTCACAAATATCAGTTTTTTTCGAAATTGTAATTAATAATATTTAGTAGATGTCTTTAATATGCAGACGATACGCAACTTTACATTGCATTTAAGAAAAATGGTGATGCTGATGTAATTACTACACACAAATCAAATTGTGTGCGATCGGTCAAAGAGTGTTCTGAATTAATTTATGTTTATTCACGCCACATATCAATCGAACCCTGTAGTGACACTTTAATTTAGATGGCCCTCCAGTTCATACAACCAAAATGTGTAGAAATGGTGATGTCAAGTTCGATTATTATTTCACGCTTGTAAATCATGTTTCACTAACATGTCACTCACATCATTAGGGTTGTACAAAATATGAAAAATTATAATAGTTTTTGACAGGGCTACACTGAGCGTTATGTGCCGTTTTGATTTGTGTACTAGTTTGCTTTTTTTCTGTCAAATTCAAAGATTACATTTTATACAAAACCCAGCATGATTATTATTATGCAGTCGCTGCTTTATGGAAAATACTTGCCAGAGTACCCTTGAAACATAGAAACGCTTGAAAAGTTCAGAAGTAATTTGAAAACATATCTATGAAGCACTGTATAAGATATCTCAATTTGTATATATCCTTCTGTACTATTATGTGAACCACGTAGAGACATTTAAGAATGCATAAGTGATTTGCGCTATACAATTGTTTTGTTATTATTATTATCTTAAAACTCACATATCTTGAAATAAAATAATAAGGGATGCGCAGCTTAAATTAAAATTCCCCACTGCCTTTTTATTCAACATTGTTGTCTGATTATAAATAATATCGCGTGAAACAATTATTTCACTTTTATAACACCTTAGCTGCCTGAATAAAAACAATGAGTTTCATAAACGACTTATCCCATTTATTGCGAGCCTTTGGTCATTCGTATTGCTCAAACCTAATGGCCCGAATTCACAAAGGAGGTTTAGATTTAACCCAGGCTAAATCGCGTCATAATACGTCATAACCCCGAGCTTTAGACCATGGGTCATTATTTTGGTATTCACAAAGGAAGTTTAGATTTAACCCAGGCTAAATCGCGTCATAATACGTCATAATTTTAACCTGCTCAGAAGGGTGGTTTAAAACAGCGGGCTAAATCTAACCCACGGTTTAACGCGTCATATGACGTCATACCAGCGAGCTTTGGCTTTTTAGCGCAGACGATCGTACAAATTTTGTTGACAAATTTGTGGTGAAACAGAGTGAAGAGACCTTCACAAAGTTGCTGTTTTTCAACTTTGATAGCCTACATTGTAAGTATTTTTAGTTATTCACAACATATTTGTACCATATTCTCAGTTCTGCTACAATGGAAGCCCAATTGAACATGTTTTATGTGCGTAAAAAGTGCACGAATAATAATCTTGATCGTAAGTTGCCCAGCCTTTGCGAACATTGTCGCAGAACCTAACGCAGCTCGGACCCATGCGTGTGTATTTATGTTGTGTTGTTTGATCCTGCGAGGCGAGGCAATTTCGCAATAACTGCGAATGTGCCAGCTAACAATACGAAATAAAAGTTATAACATCACACAATTGTGTGAATCGGGAAGAAAAATATGTTGATCATGACATTTGAGACATTCCTGGCCTGGTGGGGGGGGGGGGGGCGGTGGGGGGTGGCGACAGTTCCATTGCATTGGCATTGCTGCTGCCTGGCCTCGGCTGGCGCAATGCATAGTTAAAATGCTTGTCATTGATTCGAGCATTTGCTCTGCTGATGATGCTTCTCATCTAACGGAGGAGAAAGAAAAATGCCGAAATGAAAATGAAAGTTCTTCCACGCTGATGGATTTTACTAGTCTAGAGTCTACTACTACTCGATACTACTACTAGATCTAGACTAGAGTCTAGACGACTAGAGGTCTACTGACACTCAGCACCGTGTCAGTATGACAGTAGATCTACTGACTGTCTTGAGCTTGAGCATGAAGTCGATGGCGGTGCAGTGAGACACACAAACACGTACCCGTAGGCCCTAGACCGAATTTTCCGTCTCTTTCGTTCGTTAGCCTATTGGGGTAGGGTCGGCCGGCTCTCTCTTTAGAGAGCCGACCCTACCCCAATAAGAGGCTAACGAACGAAAGAGACGGAAAATTCGGTCTACCGTAGGCCTAGATCTAGACTCTAGACCTAGATCTAGACCTAGTCTAGATCTAGATCTAGACTAGATCTATAATAATAATAATAATAATAATAAAAACGTTACTTAAAAAGCGCTTACCACCGAAGTCTCTAAGCGCTATAGTTCTACTTCAGTCTCAAGAAATTAGTCAAAGCATGCCAAACCATAGACCGAAAGCTTCAGTCTCTATAATCGTCGGTTGTTCCACTGAGACTACGTCTGGCTCCACTAGACCTCCGGTTATAGAGACTGAATGACTGCCTATGCCAGCCTGTGTTGAAGTTATCACGGCTAGATTTTAGCCGTTAGGCCCCTCCCACAAACATGACAAACTTGCCACGGCCGTATTGTTATGCCCCCAAAATCCCCCAAAATGTCATTTTACCTCGTTCATATCCAATTTTAAATTAGGCCTAGGCTATAATACATCGGTTCCACTTACTAACTTGATTGATATAATCCGTTTAATGGTCCCTTTTAAGGAAATTATGGGTCAAAATCGACATCCATGTTGAAAATCTTGCAAGCCGTGTTAAACTCTCGCTGCCGTCAATCTCATCCCTTCTAGTCTACGCCGAAGGCAAATTGATTATGAAGGAAAAACTGTGCGCCATCTACACGTTCGTAATGGCGTTATCACAGTTTTTCCTTCATAATCATTTTGCCTTCGGCGTAGACTAGAAGGGATGAGATTGACGGCAGCGAGAGTTTAACGGTGTTTAACACGGCTTGCAAGATTTTTAACATGGATGTCGATTTTGACCCATAATTTCCTTAAAAGGGACCATTAAACGGATTATATCAATCAAGTTAGTAAGTGGAACCGATGTATTATAGCCTAGGCCTAATTTAAAATTGCATATGAACGAGGTAAAATGACATTTTGGGGGATTTTGGGGGCATAACAATACGGCCGTGGCAAGTTTGTCATGTTTGTGGGAGGGGCCTAACGGCTAAAATCTAGCCGTAATATCTTCAACACAGGCTGGCATAGGCAGTCATTCAGTCTCTATAACCGGAGGTCTAGTGGAGCCAGACGTAGTCTCAGTGGAACAACCGACGATTATAGAGACTGAAGCTTTCGGTCTAGCCAAACCATGGCATGAATTTATATCTAGGCCTAGACCCTAGACTATTCTAGATTTAGAAATTGAAATCAAATGGAATAGATCTAGACCTCAGGCTCGTCTAGGTCTAGGCTACTGCTCTAGCCTAGACCCTAGTCTAGATCTACAATATTTTTCAAAATCCTGAAATAGACCTAGATTCTAGATCTAGAAGTAGTAGGTCTAGACTCTAGACCTCGGCTAGACCTACTTTTCATTAATTCCTGCCAAGCCCGCACCCAGGCCATGGTTTGTTGTGTTGTGTCCCCGCCCCCCCCCCCCCCCATAAAGGCCCACTCAGTGTTATTTAGGGTACGCATAGATCTAGACCTCATGACCTATGCGTGTTCCAAGCGACCCCCCCTTTTCAGCAAAAGTCCGGTGTGTAAAGTCAATACGGGTCGACCTTTTTCTTTTGTTACGAAAGTACATTTTGGTAACACGCATGGGGTCCGTCCGTTCTCGGAGTGGGGGGGGGGGGGGGGGAGGGGGTTGTGTCTTGAGAAGTTGAGTGTTTGTGTGTCTCACCGTCACTAAGTTCGAGCTCGAGTCTGACTGAGCTGAATGAGAGGTACTTTAGGCCCATCTAGATCTAGACTAGACTCTAGTACTGACTGTCGCACGTCTCTACAGTCAACTCCTACAATAGTACATCATGTCTAGGCCTAGGTCTACATCAATACATTGTTGTAGTCTACTTGAATTTTGAAGCAAGTTTAAAATCTGCGCAAGCAAATAGCCAATTAATCAATGTGTGTTCTTCCTAATCTAATCTTAGTCTAATACAACCTTTCACATGGGACATCCAATGCTAATCTACATGTACATGTAGGCCTAGCTAATTTCACATTTTATAAATACCAAGCATGAGTAGATCTAGATTTATAACAAATCATGACAAGAATTGGCCCCTACGTTCTTATGGAGGTTCAGTGACATCATCTTTCCTAATTCCCCAATAGTATGAATTAATCAACTAGTAAAAATAGCACTCCTTTCTTTAATGCAGTCAAAGTATCGTTACTATTTTTTAAGAGTTTGCAAAAGCTATTCAAAATCAGATTGTCTACAATAAAAAGAATGCAGAACATGCAATATCATAGGCTTTATTCGATACACAATGAATGATATTTTTTCATTTCATGTTCTAATTTAATTCACTTTTCTGTTATTTTGTTGTGACATAGACAGAGCATGTCTGAATATATGCACTATATCCGCCGGCTTGACCAGAACAGAGTTGCTAGGCAGACCTCAGAGAGGCCTTCGTGGCAGCAAGAACCCTTTTGAAGTGTAGGCCTATGAGAGACAGCGCTCTACCTCATCAACTTGGTGAGTGAAGAGCTGAGGAGGACAACAGACAGCTGAACGTCCCAATACCTGTTTTGATATAGGTAGTGACACTGTGACAGCACTTCGATTCTATGCTGTTGGTGAGTAATTTACTTTATTTAGTATGGGAATGTTATGTTAAAATTCTATTTAATCTTGGCTGAGTGAAAAATTAAAATGGTAAAATTGTGGTTACTATGTTTGGCGGGAGGTTTTTCATAATCCGGGATATTCTACATCAAAGCAGGAGGAAGGGCGTGGTGGCAGGAGTCTCCCTCCAAATGCGAGAGGGTTGACAGCCCTGATTTAATAAAAAAATCTATTCTACAATTTTAAGGACATTAAACATTTCTCAGTTTGAGAATTTGATGTGGCCTTGTAACTTGTTGATATGTCACTAAAAGGATTTTTTTTTACAGGGTCATTCCAAAAGATGTATGGTGATGAGGCACAGCTTTCACAGTCTTCTGTATGCAGAGTCATCAAAGACGTGTCAGAAGCTTTTGCAAGAAGAAGGGAACAATTCATGAAGTTCCCAACATCAAGAGAAGAAGTAGAAGCAACACAGCAGCAGTTCTACCAGTACTGCAGGTTGCCAGGTGTTCTCGGTGCAATTGATGGGACTCACTCATGTCTACATCAGGAGTCCTGGTAGAGATCAAGCCCTGTATTTTATTAATAGGAAGAACAGCATCTTGCAGTATTCTCAAATCTGTCGTTTCAATTGCCATCATGTGTTGTGTTGTGCTGACTTTTTGTTAATCGTCATTGTCATCTTCATCATCATCGACATCATCACTGAAATCGTTCATTGACTGCTTCATCACCATCGCCACCAACAACATCGCTGTCATCACCTTCGACACCCACAACATCACTGACATCATCATCGACTTCTACATTGTCTTCGTCAATAACCTTAAATTACTTTGTTTTGATTATCCATATTAAATTATCAATATTTAAATATACATTTCTCTTGTTTGATGGTGTGGTTTTTCTCGGGAGATCATTAAGTTAGGAGGTAAACCCCCTTGGGGAGTTTTACAAGTGAATGACCTACTTTGTTTATCTTGTTTAATTATTAATATACCATTCGCTCTTATCTATTACTTATAATTACTTTGTACCCAGTACCCACCATAAATTGAAATGGATTCAGTATTTTTCGCTAAATCCAAACACCTGTGCTGTACAACATTAAGAGAGAGAGAGAGAGCAAAAGACAAAGAGAGAGATGAAGAAAGAAGGAGAAAGGGTATGTGTGAGAAAGAGAGAGGTAGAGGAAAACAAAGAAAAGGGGTATGAGAGGGAGTTGGTTGGTTGGTTGGTTCTTCGTTTTGATGGCGCTCTTCAATCTCAAAGATTATTTGCGCCAGTCAATTTCGTGTATAGCTTTGGCGTGGGCTTCGGAAATCAAGCCCACGAGCGACTTTCCTTGGTGAAATGAAATTAATAGTGATATGGTTTAAAAAAAAAAAAAAATAAATAAAAAAAAAAAAAAATTAAAAAAAAAAAAAAAATAAAAAAAAAAAAAAAAAAAAAAAAAAAAAAAAAGCTGCAATATTAAAATTGCATAAAATGCACATAAAAGGCGAGATGGGAGTTAGTTGCAATTGTTCATGGAAAAACCGCAAATACTTCATTTTATATATTATTACAGGATCGACATAAGTTAAGGGGATCCCTGATAGCTTTAAAAGCTATCTAAAACGATTAGTATCGTATATGTAACCCAATAATTCACGAGTAAAAATTGGGTTAGACATCAATAATTGTTTCAGATTGGGGTTGTTCAATTTAATCCTTTCTTTTAAGAGACGTCTATCTTTGTCGTATTTTGTACAATAGAAAATAAAATGTTTAATTGTTTCATCTTCTTGACAAACTTCACAAAGACCAGTATCGTGTTGGTTAATTTGAAAAAGGTAATAATTTAAACTACAGTTACCTACTCTTAGTTGTTGTATCAAGCATTCTTCTCTGCGAGATAGGCCTTGTCTATGTATGGGCTTTGAAACGTCGCTATGCAAAGCATATAAAAATCTACCGTGTTCTGCATTGTCCCATTCTGCTTGCCATAATTTGTTATAATGGATCAAACGAGAGGCTGCCAATTCACTTCTTGTATTTGGTATAACTATGTCTATACACCTTTTCATGGCTCCTTTTTTGGCAGCCCGATCTACGATCTCATTGCCCCTAATATCGCAATGTGACGGAATCCATTCAAAAGCAACACAAACATCCTTAAACTGCAAAATATTAATTATGGATAAAATTTCATTTACAATAGCACATCTAATAAAGTATGAATCGATCATTTGTAAAGCTGACAAAGCGTCGCTAAAAATTACCACCGAAGAGGATTCAATAAATGTATTAATCCACTCTAGTGCCATTAGTATGGCCACTAGTTCTGCTCTCATAATACAGACATGGGATAATCTAAAAAATTTCACCACATTATAACGAAATAAAAAGATAATTTGAGGGAGCTGGTGAAGAAAGAGAGACAACAAACAAAAACAGGGAAGGTGAAAGAGTGAGAAATAGAGACAAAATTTAAAAAAAAGTTTGACTTTCCTTTTTGTTTAAATCACTATTCCCTTGAGAAATTCAATAGATCTACAGCAAAAAAATTAAGAAAAAATGAATGCCCCCCTAACAAAAGAATTAATACAGCAAATAAACAAATTAAGAAAAAAATTAATGCCCCCCCCCCCTAAGAAAAAATTAATGCCCCCCTCCCCCCCCCCCCCCCCCCTGAATTAGGGCTATAATTCTTTATCACATGTTAAGACTGCCTTGTTTTTTGCTGTCCTCTTACTTTAAATGACCAGTAACAGGGGCGAATCCAGGAATTTCTTCCGGGGGGGGGGGGGGGGGGGGGGGGTAAGATGACATATATATTTTTTTGTTGGTCCCCAAAAATGTGTGTATTTATCTTTCTTTCTACATCATCAACACATTCTGGAATAAACGTCATCGATCGCTTTATCTGCCTCTACGCTATAGATAACACGAGTCTCACTTTGGATTGATAAACTAAAGTGTGACCTACGCTCTAAAATTATCATTACAATCAACGAAAATGTGATCATATAGCTCTAAAATTAACACTACATCATAGACAATTTTCACTCCTTGTTTTTTAAAGTGGTATAAGGGTCGTTTACAGAATGTTTTTGTGGACTCTTCACGAAAAGTCTCCTGTCAATGTTTAGAATGTTGTGAGCAACAATGCGCTCTGGCGCGGCTGCCCAGGCTCCAGCTGATCATAATTATGTCGGACGATTGATAGGCCATAAATTAACAACGATAGTGAGGAATTATTTAGGTAATTTATGCGAAATGCGGAAATATTTTGAGGACATCTGCTAGAGAACACGTTTTAGTATGTGAATAGTTGTTTAAAGTCTTATCTCAACTTGAAATCGGTCGGTTTTCAGTCTCTACTTGTAGGCGAAGAGAAATAACACAAATAATACAGGTACGAGACTGAACAACTGAATCTGGACTTAGCAGACGATGGTGAACTAGGTGGAGTAACCAAGTGTACTGAGCGCGCATGCTCAGTT
This sequence comes from Strongylocentrotus droebachiensis, assembly GCA_035222895.1. NCBI lineage: Eukaryota > Metazoa > Echinodermata > Echinoidea > Camarodonta > Strongylocentrotidae > Strongylocentrotus > Strongylocentrotus droebachiensis. Next base: position 14,195 of record JAVYIG010002000.1, on the reverse strand, counting down.
CAATGCTTCTATTCTGCGCATGCTCAGTTCATTTTTTTGCTCTCTTAGGCATGCTTAAACCGTGGGTTAAACCGTGGGTTAGATTTAGACCATGGGTTATTTAACCCTCGCTTTGTGAATACCGAGCGAGGTTTAAACCGTGGGTTAGATTTAGCCTGGGCTAAATAACCCAGGGTTAGATTTAGCCTGGGTTAAATCTAAACCTCCTTTGTGAATTCGGGCCAATGAGGTCAGGGTATTTGAGGTCTGACAATGGCCGGTGGGGGCCATTATGCCCCCCCCAAAAAAAAAAAAAAAAAAAAATCGCCAAGGAAATGTGCATGAATGTCAAGTGACATGTATAAAATACTATTGTAATTTCTGATCAGGGTTAACAAAATGCCCACATCCCACATACCTCTACATTGATCAGGTGTTGAAGCTTTCCCAGTTCCATTGCTCTCATTGCCAAATACTTTCGGATCCGCTGTGGAAAGCTTTTGAACTTGCCGTTTCATGCGTTCATCTGCGAATGTAAAATTGAGAATAACATTTGTTGAAGTATTATGTTTAGTTGTGTTGTTGTGTTTAAAAAAATCCTCCACAGCTCAAGATTATAATTAATTTAAAAGTATGTATATGTTTTAAATATTGTGCTAATCGTTATACTTTTCTTCAAATTCATCTTTAATGAGTAGGGAACAAATTAAAATCCCTTTCCTGAAATGTTGTGGACTAAGGGATTCAAAAAAAGGAAAGGCTTTTTTGTATTATTTAATAAGAAAAAGGCAAACAATTAGGCGAAGACATTTTAAAAGAATTGAGAGGAAAGTTGTTGTTTTTTCTTCTTATAAAACATCCAATGCTAGGAGAGTCGCACTTTTATTTGATAAAACCTCTCAGTGTGTTTTACAATTATTTAAATGTGATAAAGATGGCAATTTTGTTGCTCTTAGTATCTCTCTCTCACATGGTGCACCCGCAAGCCTACTGTATAAATAAGATTTTATAGAATTTTCTCTGGTTGCAATAAATGGCCCAAATAATGATGATCCAAGATGATTGAAGTTAAATAATTCATTTTTAAAGAAACTAGAATGTTTTACTCTTATAAAAGAAGGAATAAAAGTGGTTACCTTGCAAAATTTGAATAATGAGAGTTTTGAGGGTAACCAATTTGATGAGGTTAGTAGGCAAAATTTGAAATTTTGTGCTGATGATCAATTGTTTGTTGATACTTTGTTAATGGAGCTGAGAGCAGCCATTATTATGTATGCAATAAAAAGAAAGAAGACTAGAGAAAGTAAAGAAAATAAGCTTATATATGAGATAGTCAATTTAGAGATACTTAATGGACAGAATCTAGAAATGCAGGATAATATAGACAAAAATCAAACAGTTGAGAGAGGAAATTTGAAAATTTGCCGGAACAGACGTTTGAAATGGAAGCAAATATGTTACGGCCTCATGAAAGGCAATATGGTGAAAAACCTTCAAAGTATGTTTTGAATTTGGAGAAACAGAGGATAGTTGAAAAGACTATTGTTACATTGATTGGTGATAATGGGGTTGTATTGCAAGTACAGGAAAATATGTTAAATGAAATAATGAAATATTATGACAACTTGTATAAGTTTTAAGAAAACTCTAATATAGATATTTATTTTTCTAAAATAAATAAAGATCAGATTAAAGGTAAAGACCAGTAATAGTCATGCGATTGCATTGTGAAAGAAACGTTGTGGAATCGATCAGAAAAGGTTGATCATCTAGCATCTAGCATCTGCAAGGTTCTGGAATCATCAAAATGATAAGAAATTTGGCCCATTCTTCGTAAAGTTACAAGCACTATACACAGAAAGATGTATATGGGACCACCCTATATCTCTCACACGACCATGAGAGAAACAAATTTACCAAATATATGAATTAGTAGGCGGTTTCCCGGCAAATTTTGTATCATCATGTATTAGTCAAAACATATTCTTTCACATGATTGGTAATGAGAGCTTCCATTTCATTTTTTGAAATTGGGGCGTTTCCAATACTGGTCTTTACCTTTAAGAATCTTACAACAGAAGAGTCATTAGGTTTAGAAGGTGAAATATTTCATAGTGAAGATTCAAGCGCATTGAGAGGTATACAAATTAATAAATCCCGTGGTCAAAATGGTTTTACTGTGGATTTTTTTCAATTTTTTGCTTACAAGATTTGGGTATTTTCATGGTTCGTGGTATGAATTGTGCTTATAATTTTGGAAGATTATCTTTCTCACAAAATTTGAGGGCCATTACTTTGCTACCAAAAGGGGATAAGGCGCTTTGGATTAAATACCATGCACGATCCGTCGCGGCGGATTAACCTAAGCACGCATGCGGGAAAGCTGTATTGACTAAATACAAGATACGGGATTTGCCCACCAGAAGCCGCATTGTGTTTGTCTGAATTTAATTCTCCAGCAATGGGAATACCGACTCGCCGGATTTTTTTTTCTCTCGCTGGTATAGACAATTGCGTGGGGGCCATGAAGCCAATGTGTTTATTCATGAATTCTTGTTTGAAGATCCGATATTTTGCCTCAAATCCCCCCCCCCCCCCATTTCATTGCTATTCAATTGTTGTTTAACATAAAGCCCTCTGTGTTTTTTTATCTCGTTTCCTCCCTCTCTTCTCTTTCTCTCTCTTTCTCTCTCTCTTCTCTATTGTTGTCATATTTCACCCATTAGGGGTGCAGTCTGCCTCCCTACCCCCTCCCCCTTCTGCCCCCCCCCCCCCCCCACCCATCCCCGTCGTAAGCTAGTGTGTTACCGGCTAATTATAATAATTATTATAATTATCATTATCATTATATCATTATTAGTATTATTATTATTTAAAAAAAAAAATATTGTTTCCCCTTCCACAGGGTTCTTTATTTTCAAAACAAATTTCATCATATACAGAACATCCATATATCATATACAAATAATTAAATAAATAATTTCCATACATAATGGCTTGACACAGATAATAATCATCACAGCCGAAAACTTTTGTGGCAGATAAAATCAAACATTTATGACAAAATTAGTACTTTAAATATACCAACAACAAAATAACAAACATAACATACATGATCATGTTTATATTAGCACATTTCCAACACTCTCAAAACATTTTCTAAAGTGAAACCATTTCTTTTTTAATTTATTCTCTCTGAGATTTGTTTGGTATATATATTTTTCCATTGCATAATAACGTTTTACAGCTGATACAATTATATCAAATGATGGTAATTGATTTCGTAATTTAGCTGAAAATATTTCTTGTCTTACAACCATCAGAACACAGTTGAGTGCATTATTATTGCTACCGCAAAATCCAAACAATTTATTTTGATTTGTAAGTTTGATCCTTTCAACCGTATTACGAAATATCCAGAACTCTATCTTCGACCATACTTCATTAGAATAGTTACAAAAGCAAAAAACATGTATGATAGTTTCATCATTGTTACTACAAAAAGTACACTTCTTGTCAGCCACTACACCAAATCTTAACAAACTGTCCTTCATATATAATATTCTATTTAAAATCTTGATTTGAAACCACCTCATGTTGATATCTATTGTTGACTGAAATGGAATTTGACAGTACGAACCCCAAAGTACATCTTGAAAATCTAAAAAACTTTTCCACTTTGTAAGGGCTTTACATTCTTTTACTTTGTTTTTTAGCAAAGACTGATAAATATGTGAACAACCAACATTTGTTTTCACCACAAGGTGCACGGCTTCGGGAATAATAGGTTCTAAGGCGTTACTAGGAGCTACATGTGTAGTCATTTTAAAACCTGACCGAATTGCATTACAAAGACCATAGTACTGGAGGAAATTTGTTTGTATGTCAAATCTCCGCTGAAACTCAAAATATGAACAAAAAGAACCATCTATGTTTAGGATGTCATTCACAAAACGTATTCCTCGTAAATTCCAAGCCCCCCAAAATACCACTTTGTCATTTATTTTAATGTGGGGGTTATTCCAGAGAGGTTGACTTGCAATGTCGTCAATAAGAAGTTTGACCAAGTCTGACCAAGCGAAAAGGACCTCTTTCCAAAATGGATTTGGAGTCAAGTCTGCTAATTTTCTAAAAAAATGTGAGCCCATATACAGGTGAAAAAAATAGGTTTTGGGCAAGAATGAATTGAACATGTGAAAAGTGAAAATTTTCTATCTGAGAATCAGTTACAAATCTTCTAATCCATGATATTTTCAGGGATTTAGCATGAATGTAAATATCAATCATTACTTTTCCCTTTAGGGGCGACCAACTGGGAAGAAAATAGGCATTGAAGAAGAAAGGGAAAAGGAAAAAATTCAATTGCGATTAATATTTGTTGACCTGCTGTGCTAGAAATTTAACCAGATCATTTTAATATGGTTATACATACGGGGTGGTATTCTCGAAAGCGGCCTAAGTTAAACCTGGCCTAAGTTAAACCGTGGTTTAGTTAGGCCAGGCTTAACTTAGGCCGCTGACCTAAGTCATTTTCATTTCTCGAAAGGTGGCCTAACTGATCCATGGTTTAAACCTGGCCAAACTTAGTCCATGGATTATTCACCATGGTTACAGTTTCTGCACAAGCTCAGTACCGAAGCTGCGACGTCACAATGCACTAAGACAATGGGCTAAGACAATGGATGCGCGCAGTGTGGAGAGGATGCATCACCTCGACAACTAGAGCAATACGACGTCCAGGGGCGGCGGAGCGACTTCTAAAGCGGGGGGCAGCACCAACAAAAAGGGCACTTGCTGGAATTGTATCATTGTTAAAAGGGAAATTATCAGAGGTGAAAAGTGTCACATATCGCACCTGTAAAGGGGCATTGAACATATTTTAAATGGGGCACTTATGAGAATAAAAAAGAGGCACTTATAATAAAGGAAATAATTGTGCATTTGTTGAAAGAAAAGGGGCACCGATAATTTTGTTAATAGGGGCACCTCTCAGATTTAAATAGGGCAATTATCAGAGGTGAAGGGGCACTTCTCAAAAGTGAAAAGGGGCACTTATTGCAAAGGAAATTGGAAACTTGTCAAAGGAAAAGGGGCGCGTGTCAAAATTAAAGGGGCACTTATCAGAGGTGAAAAGGGGAAGGGGCACTTTTCCTATGGAAAAAGGGGCACTTCTTACAAAGTTAAAAGGGCACTTTCCTATATAAAAAGGGGCATTTGAAAAAAGGGGGCACTGTACCCCCCCCCCCCAAACTCTTTCTTCTATCTCCATCTCTCTCTCTCTCTCACTCACACACACTATCTGACATCATTGTTTATTTCTCTCACCATTAAATTGTTCTTTCTCATTTGGTTCCCTTTCTCTTTTACTCTATCTCTCTCTCTCTCACTCGCTCTCTGTTCTCTCACTGTTCTATTTCAAGACTCTTTCCATGTATATTTCAATGAACCCAACAGTATGCACACTTAAAATCAAAAGATATGAAAGGAATATTGTATATAACATATCAACAATTATGTTCAATTTATTTATTTTTCTTGAAACAGAAAAGATTGTAATTCACGATGAATGCGATTATAAGATTGAAGGTAAAATATTAAGCCTCATAATCTGCTACTTGAAACTATTAGAATTAAATGTTATGTATTTGTTACATTAATTTTCCCCATTTTTTTAAAACAAAGCATAGTCTACTTTTGAGCCGTGTTTCTTTTGCAGGGAATCTGTTATATCATGACTTGCACTACATTATAAAACACATTATAAAACATGATTTCTTAAATGATTCAAAATCACAATTTTTTCAGTGAAACAATGGACATCTGATGTACATAAAAACATCCTTATGAGTAATGGTTGCTTTGTGGTTCACACACACAACATGGACATATCAGGCTTTTTATCAATGGTTGCTTGTTTGTTACCATAGCTTCATGTTATGAGGATTATAATACAAAGGTTTTGATCCCCATGCATTCACAGTTACAGCAGATGGAGTCTGGTTCATTGAAGAGGCTAAGTAGAACTTCATAGTCCTTGCAAGTATGTCTGTTGAATGAAAAAAGAAAAGAATGAAAGGAAGCACATTGAAACCTATTTCTGTTAAACATTAAAAATGTCTTGCATGTACATTGCGACCAAAGTGGACTTGCATGCATATTGTGGTAAAAGTGGAGTGCATAATCAATTACATAAAAGTATTGATGGAAAAATGTGAATGAACAAATGCCATCCTTGAAGTACCTGGGCATACAAACAACAACTTATTCGTACAGCCTACCTGTCAGAAATTCAGCAGCTCAGTCGTTCTCCTTCCTCTCTCTGAATTTGTCTCAATTATCAGGGAATTTACCTTCATTTATTCGACTGAAGAAGAACATCATCCTGAAACAAAAATAAAAAGGTTTAGACCTCATTAAAATATCAAAGATCTACTCCATTGATAATTGGTCTTAGTTATAGTGTCAATCATATTCTAACTTTAAAAATAAACTTAAGGCGCCTTTCATGTAGGCAGTGACTAGGCACCCCCTCCCCACTCAGTTACTAGTAATCATTGATTTACAGAATGACTACCGGTATCTCTTTTAAAGTCAAGAACAAACATACACATTCTTGCAGTACTCTGTCATAAATGTGCTTGCACCAAGTTGTACTTGCCATGTCATGGCCTAAGAAAGCCCTAAGTAGTTAAAGTCTATAGCCAAGTTAATCCCTTTTTCTAAAATCAAGTCTAGAGGTCTACATCTTACTTAGATAACCACCCGACTGTTGGCCCAACCTAAGATGTAAACGCAGCCTGGAATGTAGATTTTACAAGGCCCTAATTGTTAAAGCCCAACTTTTCCATTTTAGTTCAATCTAACATTAGACCAAAGATTGTCTTTGTTTATGTTATCTCCCAAAATGAGCTTTGTGAAAGGGGAAAAAGTAAAATTAAAATATTCTGCACTGTACTGTACTGCAGTCTGTAGGTCTCTAAGTCTTATATGGTCCAGAATTGTTAGCGGTAGGTTTGAATTTTCTTCTGACCCAAATTTTAAAGAAATTTATCAACTGTTGATTATTTGTGTCTTATTTTCAGAGATAGTACCTCCCAAAAGACTAGACCAAGATGTCACTGTCAGGAGTGACTGGTAGCCATGGCAATTGAGCTGAAAATATTAGCTCGTGCCGATGTAAAATTAATAAAAGTTTGAGTGTAGATTGCACCTACATTCATCAGACAAAACAATTTTAAATCACTTCATAATGTACCTGTAGACACATCTGCAGATTCATAAAATCAGCAGATCTTTTAATAAAAATTGTATAAACATGATTTAGTTTACAAAATTTAGGCGTAATTACAGCTTTACTCACCAGCAGACTTTCCAAGAAAAACAGAGTATATATTTTCCTGTTCAGGAAATAACTGGTGTTGGGCCAACTGGCTTGAAGATGCCTATGTGGGTGCAATCAATAGCACCGACCATATTAACGCCAGGGAAATGGCAGTATTATAACATTCATGTTGGATCTGCACTCTGCAGGACTGCCTCTCTTGTTGAAGGAATTGAGATGTATTGCTCCCATATCCTGGCAAAGGTTATTGAGATGGACTTCACAAGGCGGGACACCGTAGCTTGCGAGAGGCCTTCTTTTTCATCCCCATGCATCAATTGAAAAGAACCTGAAATAGCAGAAAATCAAGATGAAAAATATGTTGATATTTGATAAGAAATTACCATTTCTCTTTCTCTCTAGTTTACTAACTAATAGTATTATTAGACTAAACTACTGTAACATTATCAGCAAATGTATGTGCAAAAAAAGGAAGCTTCTGTCCATTTCCTTTCAATTTCTATTAGATATGTCTAGACTAGTTGATGAAATTTAGATCTAGGTCTATTGATATTGTTTAAAAAAAAAAAGTTTTTCTTTGGGGGGGGGGGGTTTAAAAATCATCATCATCCTGTAGAAAATTATTGCACCAACAGCAACAACTACTAGCACTGCAGCTCAGGCAGAGGTGATACCAGACCGAAATTTCTGTCTCTTTCGTTCGTTAGCTTCTGATTTGGGTAGGGTCGGCTCCTGAAAGAGAGGAGCCGATGTTATGTTTAGAAACAGGTTCATTGAAACTAACATGCAATTGAAATTAACATGCCACTTAGAAATGCACTGCAGCTGTTAAGGCACAGTTCATTGTTATTCATGTTATTAGATGCATACACACAATGAATGTATGCAAGGGTCCTCTGTTCACTACATTATACATGTAAAAGCACATGGATATTGAGTCTGGATTAAACTACCAAAGCAACCACACGTGTTTCTGCAGGCTCCATTTTGTTTGTCTCTATACTTACATTTATTTAGCTTAATAGTTATTACTTTTCAACCCACAACACAGCCGACACTACCCAAATCAGAGGCTAACAAACGAAAGAGACTGCTAGTCCACTTATAGGCAACTGCGTCTCGAAAATCCACTTTAAAAGTAGATTCTACGTCTAGCAATGATAGTTTTAAGGTGGTGTTAAGGTGGTATATGCGTACGAAAGTACAATAGTGCCAAGACAAAAATTACCCGGTAAGAAATTGCTCAATCTCAGGAAACGAAAATGTTAACCGACAATTATTTGCACGTATGGGACTGGTCTGCGAACACCATGAAAATTTACCAAGCTTCCCCCAAATTTATTCAGTTAAAAGCATTTTAGATTATCACTAGTACAGCAACATGAAAGTAACACAAATACTTTATTAGCTGGTGTAACTTTGATGAGCGATTATCCATACAAAAGAGTGTAAATTGTTATCAAATATTGAAATTCAAATGCAAAACTTACCGTTCATTCTCCGCGGACAGTCGATTTAACTAAAAAGTGACGTCACGCGAAGTTAGGCCGAACTATGACGTATTTAAACCTGCCCTCTCAGCGGCCTAAAGTTAGGCCGAACTATGACGTATTTAAGCCTGGCTTATCTTTAGGCCACCTTCGAGAATAGCAAAAAAGATAGTCCATGGTTTAAACCAGGTTTAGGCCACTGATTTAACTTAGGCCGCTTTCGAGAATACCACCCACTATCATTAAGTTTGAAGTTCATATCTCAAGTGGTTCTTGAGATATCGAGTTAACGACAAAGCGGGTCAGACGGACAGACAAGCCGTAAACATATCGGCCCGAATTCACAAAGGAGGTTTGTCGACAAACCTAGGTTCTCGTGCCTCATATGACGCGTTTCGACGCGTTTTTACAAACCAGGTTTGTAAAAAAAAACCTCCTTTCTGAGTTCGGACCAATGCCTCCGGCCTATCATGTAGAAAGAGAGAAAGAGAGAAAGAGAAAGTGAGATGCAGAGACAAGACCAAGAGAAAGAGAGGGGCAGAACGAGAAAGGAGAAGGGAAACAGAACAAGAGAAAAGAGAGAGAGAGAGAGAGAGGGAGGAGATATTAAATTGAGAAGGATGCCTTCAATATTTCTAGCATAAACAGGCTCTTGAATTACGATCATGAAAGTGTGCCGATGATGATGAAATGATAATGTTCATGAAAATGGCCATGTTTAAAAGTGGTATAGCGCCCCCTTCAGGTATTCGATAGAGGATTGTTATACGGTTAACTTGCTAAACATGCTCAAATTTCGACATGATCCCAACCTCTGATACAAAAACACGGAACGTTTCCTATAGTCCTTAGTCTCTGCTATGACAAACTAAAATTGGGGATAAAACAGCAACAAAAAGCGAGATACTGCTCAAAGAACAATGTCATGTAGATTCATGATGTGAACGATATTCACCTTTCATAGGCATAACACGCAAATTAAGAAAATTCTGACATGTCGCCTTTAATTGAAATTTTCACCATGATGACGTCACCAAATTGAAAAATAATGAATACTGAGCTTGTAGAAAAATGTGTTAGCTACCACATGGTGAAAATATGGAAGTAAATTGATCAATATTTACAGAGATACAATCAATTTTTCCATAAATTTGCTGACGTCATAATTTGCAAATTCGTTTCTTGAGTTCCAAGGCTATTTTGATGATGTCAGGATATATATAATGGCAAAAGGAGACCTGAAATCGATTTCCCGACACATACTTAGTTTGAATATGAAATAAACGTTGGGGGTCACCAGGCATCGCAATGAGCTATACAGGATTTTGTATAGGCATGTTTGTGTCCATATATGCTATGTATTACAAGAGCTCGCACGCACGGACTTTTTGCTTCAACGGACGCTCATTCCGTTATTAATTGTCATAAAAAGATAAACATGGTATCAAATTGTTCGGAGAAATATAAGGAATATCATGCAAAGAAATATATGGCGAATCTAGGTTGATTACGCCCATTACGCACGAAAACGCGCGCGCATAGGTGCGCGCACACAAATTGTTTGAAAGTGCTTAAAATTGCCTGAAACGTACTCTAATTAAAATACAAAATGATTTTGAGCATTTTAAAATTTTGCGGGAGATACAACATATATTTCCCAAACTAGACTCATATTGCCCCAAGTCAAAGACGAGGGCAATATGGGTCTCGTGATAGCAATATATGTGGTATCTCCCGTATACTATTATCCCCGGTCATTTGATTCAGTGCTTGCCCGCACACACTATGTGCACAATCTCCTCTCCCTGGGGGAGCATGCCAGCCATGCGTTACTTGACGCTCAAAAACTGTTTGACCAACAATGACGGTCGCATCCTACCGGGTACCCATTTAACACCTGGGTGGAGAGTAGCAAGTGCAGGTACACTTCCTTTAACCATTAATGACGAGTATGACCTGTTCGTGACACTGTTAATAAATAACATGAATGAATCAAAACAACGTTTATATAATTTTAATAAGATTTCCCCTATTTTCAACAGATAGGGGAAATTCAAATTCTAGCATCTCTTCAAAATATTAATACCAATATACTTTAGCATGGATATTAGTGTTTTTTGGCAGGCATACAGGAAAAAAAAATGATCTTGCATTGGCATGTTAGTGTATATATCATTATAATTATTCATATCATTTTATACATTATTGTGAAATAGTATGCATTCAAGCTTGATGGAGTACTTGTATGAAAGAAAGCGTCCAGAACATATAATGCACATTATATGTATGACTTCCCCTTTGATTAACTCTGAAAGGTATCGATCGCGATCACTTTGATGCTCAGTCAAAAAATGAATAATTGTATAGAAACTCAAATATTTATAATGTGTTTCTATTCAAACTTGTATTATAGAACACATTATAATATAAGGAAAATACACATTCAACTCAATCTGCCTGTACAATGGACATTCAAGCAAAGTGTGACCAAGGAAAATAGTTATATCATTTATATATCTTATAATATTATATATATTTCTAATATATTATTCATATATATTTACATATTAAAAATATACACGCATGTAAGTGTATACACGTAAGTTTGAATTCAAAAGAAATTATTCTTAGTATTCGGAAATAATGGTCACAAACTGACTGACTTCCCTAAATTAAACAACAACCCATTCACCGGCCTGTTTGCGTGTAAAAATGGAGCTGGGGGATTATTCCAATGAAAGAAAACAACAGCTGGATTATCTGAACTACAGTCTGCATTTGCATTCGCTTTGTTATGATCTGCAGTGTAAAAACAGAAAGTCTAATCATGTGTTTCATTTTCGAACCAATCAGCTGCAATGTTTTGCTTGCATCCACTGATACTAACTTCAGGTGTTTTTATCGGGGGGGGGGGGGGGGGGTCTACTCAGATTTGGTTTGAACGGGGATGTGCCGCTGAAGCCTCAAAACTCATACCCATTTTGGAGGATTTTTCTGGAAGTAGAGCCCATTTTTCGCAATTTTCTGGTTTTTCAATTGCAAATTGCTCGAAGTGTTTGATATTTTTGAAAAACGGACCCATCTTTAGGCATTTTGGGTGAAAAATTGCCCCACAAGAGCGGAACACCCCCGTGTGTCTTAATATGTGAGTCCCCCCTCCCGGGTTCGTATATCACCATACGATGGAGAAATATAACGCGAATAAGAAGCTAATATGAATGGAGAGGTAGAAAGTACTTTCATACATTTTTTCTTGGATATTGAAGTAACTTTCAGCATAATACATTGTATGTTTAATTATCTATACACATTTTTCGTATAATTGTTTGTAATTATACCATTTCTTAGAACTCGCAACATATATAAATATATATCTCGTCGTTACTTTTGAATATATATCATAGTTAAACTTAAAATCCCTTGTATCCATCTAAACCTATATTAATAATTCATATATAAATGCGGCAACGTTACACATCAACAGTATATTAAAGAAGCTGAGCGAAGGTTTCAAAAGGCTTTTAACCTTAATAATGTTGGTATCATTGCAAAGTTAATGTTACAATCTTTCTAATGGTTCATATTTAGTTATCAAAAATTGTTACAGAATTGACTTATCTGCTATTAAAAGTGGTGAAATTACTACCCGATTATTCCGCCCTCGATCGGCCCGCTATTGTGACGTACGATTTGTGACGTAGGAGGTTGGGCACATGAGCGCGAGAGTGCTCCCAAGAGCTCTCACACAACTCTCGCCTGCATGCATTATACGTATACAAACGCCACTCGAACGCTAAATATCTGATCAAAATGCCCGAGCTCGAAGAAGAGGTTTTACTCGATTTAGAATTCGAAGTTGATGAGCACAGCTCCACAACTAGTGACAGTGGTACTGATAGTGACGATGATGATGATGGGGGTGTAGGAGAGATGGAAAAAAGAGAACAATTCGGAGAAGACGGCGTCGATGCTGGTGCAAGTCCAGTGATATATCAGCGCGAGCTGGCTGAGCTGCCAGCTGTCGCTCAGCTCCCCCGGCCCCGCTCAACTGGCGATCGATCTGTCATGCACCTTGTCACTGGGGTGACTGGGCGAGACATTTTCGAATTTGTCGGGATGTGTAGGGCCCTTTAGCAAATTTCACGGATAACAAAACAAAGACGATCAGATGTGAGGTTATATTTGGCGAAAATCAATTACAAATATGCACCATTCATAAATAGAACTGCAGCTGCAGGACATAAACATGCAAAGGGAAGCTCGCGATTCACTCATATGGTCTCCGTATATAATCAACAGCAATCACTATCACGCCAAGGGCAAGGCATGATGACCGAACAAATGCAAAACATCTCGGCAAATTACACAGAACGGAAGGGTATTTGGACAAATCGAATTGCACGATTCACCCCTAGTATTATATAACCTAAATTTGCTTAATATTATATGTAATTACATGATTTCTAGAGATTGTTATTCCACTTTCTGGTCAGGATATGAAGCATGCAAAGTCTGGATAATACGTATAGGCCTATGCAAAATACCGCACGCGAGCTGTGCGAGAGGCGAGCTTGAGGCCTAGAATTGCGATCGTGCCCAACCAGTGGCGTCATAATCGGCCTACTGCGCGAACAAACTGTTCAAGCCAGGAATAGAAGTTTGAGGAGGTTCTTGTAAAAAGCTTCTTACCGCGTTTCATTTATATTTACAAGACTTTAGAGCAGAATGTGTGTGTTCAAATTGGTCTATGCTATCCGGACATGCATAATTTGCCCATTTTGAGTGATTATGTGAAATTTCTTCGCCTAGCTTCTTTAAGCACATAATTTTCGCTAGAAAGCTGAATTGAATTTCTCTTTCCATTTCATTAACCTATATGCTCGTTTTCATTTCATTTCTTTTTGATGAGCAGTTATTGATTCCTTATAATAACCGAGTATTGACTCCTTAGAAATCAGTTATTGATTCCTTAGAAATGACCAGTTTTGTCTTGTTTGATTGATTGTTTTGCAAGTTGTTTTGTTTCGTCGTGTTTTTCTTTAAGTTTTAAGTTTAACGCTTTAATTATTTTCAATATTATCTATATTTAATAATAATAATAATACATAACATTTATTAGGCGCTTAATACTGATGTTTCTGAGCGCACAGTGTTCTGATTAAGAGAAGACTATAACCCGTAGAATTAAATTAGAAGAAAAAGCAAAAATACAAAAGTAACATAGATAAGGTAAGAAAAACAGTGGCAATCAACTAAATAAAGACAAATATGGTGCGCACCTCCATTGACCGACGCACAACTGCAATTTACAATTTGAAAAGATAGGTTTTGAGTAGAGATTTGAATTGAGATACAGAGGGGGCGCAGTGAATAAAGGCGGGCAG